>JAQQSZ010012800.1:0-11917 GCA_028646595.1 Phalanger gymnotis | reverse complement strand
GAAAACTAAACATATTAAAATAAATTTAAAAAAACTTAATAATAATATTAAGCTGCTAAAAATAAAATAAGGGAAATTAAAATGAAAATGAGTAACCAAAGGAAAAAGAGCCCAATCATTGATTTTTTACTTCACTGTAAAAGAAGATCTGGGTTCATATTCAGAGGAAGATAGGTTAAAAAAAAAAGCTACACCTATCCCAAAGAGTAACATCAAATGGTCACAAGCCCAGAAAGAACCCTTGGAAGAACTTAAAAAGGAATTTTAAAATCAAATAAGAGAGAACAAGAAAAAAATAGGAAAAAATAAAAGCAATTCAAGACGATTATGAAAAGAAAGTTAAACGATTAGAAAGAGATACAAAATCCTAAGGAAAAAATCCTTGAAAACTACAATTGAACAAGTAGAATTGAGTGACATTGTAAGACATTAAGAAATAATAAAAATAGAAGAGAATCTGAAACATTTCATTAGATAAATAATGGACCTGGAGAACAGCTCAAGGAAAGATATCATAAAATTTGTTGGACTACCTGAAAGTTATGATTAAAAAAAGAATCTGGATATAATGTTATAAGAAATTATTAATGGAAATTGCCCTGAAGTTCTAGAACAAGAGAATAAAGGAGAAATATAAAAAATCTACTGTTTCCCACCTGAAAGAGATCCCAGAAAGAAAAAAAAAACACAGGAATGGCATAGCCAAATTTCAAAATTTTCAAGTTAAGGAGAAAATACTTCAAACCGCAAGAAAAAATTTAAATACTGCAGGAAAACAGTCAGGATTTCACAAGACCTAGCAGTTTCTACATCGTATTTCAAAGAGCAAAAGACCTGGAATTTCATCCAAGAATAACTTACCCAGCAAAATTGAATATAATCCCAAATGGGGAAAAAATGGACATTTGTTGAACTGAAAGACTTTAAGGTATTTGTAAGAAAAAGACCAGAACTTAATGGAAAATTTGATATAAAAGATCCAGAAGAAATATAAGAACATTAAAAACTAGTTATAAGGCACTCATTAAAGTTAAACTGTTTACTTAGGATATATAAAAATGTTATCAGTATTCTTAAGACTGTCATTATTACTAAGGTAATTTGAAAGAAAGATTGGGGCTGAGTTGTGTATGATGAGATGATTTTTAAAAACAAAATTTGGTAGGAAAAGGTAAAAAAGATCAATTATCTCATAAAAATAGGGCATGGAAGGAAGAACTAGTACAGAAGAAGCCAGTAGGGGTGGAGAGTTGGTAATGTTGGAACCTTTTTCTCCTCTGGGTTGAAGAGGAAACAGAGTATACATCTGAAGAGGGATTAGAAGTCTTCTGAACTTCTAGAGAGGTGAGAAAACTGGGGGACAGGCTTGGGGAAGGACTTTTAGAAGGTGTATTGATTAAGGTTAGGAGGGTGAGGGGAGAAAATAAGGCAGGGATTTTCAGACTGATGGGTAAAATAAGCTACAAGAGGGTAAGGGAAGAAGATAATGTTATAGAGATAGGGTAAAAAGAAGGCTGAGAAGGAAAATAGTGAGTAAAAATAAGATGGAGGGTGATTCACAGCTAGTAATTACAACTTTGAATGTGAATGGGGTGAACTCACCCATGAAACAGAAACAGGTAGCAGAATGGATTAAAAATCAAAGTCCAACTGTATCTTGTTTACACAAAACACATTTAACAATGAGGGAAGCACACAAAGTTAAAGTGGAGGGCTGGAGTAGAATTTATTGTGCTTCAGCTGATATAAAGAGGGTGCAGGTGGTAGTTATGATCTCAAAGTTATGACTAAGGTAGATTTAGATTTAATTTAAAAAGGTAAATAGGATAGATGTATTTTGCTAAAAGGTACCATGGGCAATGAATCAATATCAATGCTGAACCTATATGCACCAAATACTATAGCATCTAAATTTTAAAAAGTTAAATGAATTACAAGTGGTACTAGATAGTTGCACTATAATAGTAGGGGACTTTCGTTCTCCCCTCTCAGAAGTAGATAAATCCAACCAAAAAATAAATTAAAAAGAAGTAAAGGAAGTGAATAGAATTTTAGATAAGCTACATATGATGGATATCTGGAGAGAATTGAATGGAAATAGAAAGGAATACACCTTTTCCTCAGAGGTTTATGGTACATTTACAAAGACTGACCATATATTAGTATGTAAAAATTTTATAGTTAAAAGCAGAGAAGCAGAAATATTAAAACTATCCTTTTCAGATCATAATGCAATAAAAATTATATTTAATAAGGAACCAAGGAAATATAGATTAAAAACTAATTAGAGATTAAACAGCCTAATCTTAAAGAATGAGTGGGTTAAAGAACAAATAATAGAAACAATCAATCATTTCACTAAAGGCAATGACAATAATGAAACAACATATCGAAACCTATGTGGGATACAGCAAAAGCAGTGAGTAGAAGAAAATTTATATCTCTAAATTCTTACACCAATAAAATAGACTAATGAATAAAAAGCTAGAAAGAGAACAAATTAAAAATCCCCAATTAGACACTAAATTGGAAATTCTAAAAATTAAAGGGGATAGTAATAAAATTGAGAGTTTAAAAAATCATTGAATTAATAAATAAAACTAGTTGATTTTATGGGAAAAAATAAAATAGATAATTTGATTAAGAAAAAAGAAACGAAAACCAGATCATTAATATCAAAAATGAAAAAGGTGAATATACCACTAATGAAGATGAAATTAAAGCAATTACAAGAATTTGCCTAATTATATGCCAACAAGTCTAACAATTTAAGTGAAATGGAAGAATATTTACAAAACTATAAATTGCCCAGATTAGGCAAAGAGGAAATAGAATGTTTAAGTAGACCAATTTTAGAAAGATAAATTAAACAGGTTACAAATGAGCTTCCTAAGAGAAAACTGCCAGAACCAGATTGATTTGCAAGTGAATTCTAGCAAACATTTAAAAATTAACTAATTCCAATATTAAATAAATTGTTTGAAATAATAGGCAAAGAAAAGATCCTTCCAAATTCCTTTTATGAAACAAATGTGATATTGATACCAAAATCAGAAAGAGTAAAAACAGAAAAAGAAAGTTATAGATGAATTTCATTAATGTATATGGGTGTAAAAATCCTAAATAAAACACTAGCTAAAAGATTACAACAATATATTACAAAGATTATATATTATGACCAAATGGAATTTATACCAGGAATGCAGTGTTGGTTTAACATAAGGGAAACTATTAACATAATTGATTACATCAATAGTAAACATAAAAATATGATTACATTAATAGATGCAGAAAAAGTTTTTGATAAACTACAACACTCATTTCTATTAAAACACTTGAAATTATTGGTACGAATGGATTTTTCTTTAAATTGATAAAAATCATTTATCTAAAACCATTATCAAGCATTAATTTTTTTAAGTGAAGCACTTTATTGGCATCTATGAAGGGATTGGCTTCCAAAGAGCCCTGTGCTCACATTTGGCCCATAAAGGCTGCAGCAGGTGGTTCTCTCCCCTAAAAATGCACATTTTAATATTCATTTAAGTTTGAGAATATATCATTACCAAATTGTGTTAGCTCCTGTAAATCCCTATCTTCTGTGCCAGCCTCCCTCCCCTTTCCAAAGCATTATTTGTAATGAGGATAAACTAGAAGCCTTCCCAGTAAGATCAGGTGTGAAACAAGGATGCCCACTGTCATCAATATTGTTCAGTATTGTATCGGAAATAATAGCAATAAGAGAAGAAAAAGAAATAGAAGGAATAAGAATAGGGAATGAGGTAATTAAACTCTATCTTTTCGTAGATGATATGATGATATACTTGGAAGAATCCCAAAGTAACTAAAGTTAGTTGAAATAATAATTTTACTAATCCTTATCAACTACAAAGAAGTATGTTTTTCTAATATGGTAATCAAAAACAGTAACATCAATGTTCTTCACAGTTGTAGGAAAACCAAAAGTATTGTAGATCCTTAGGATAGCCTAGCAGCTCATCTGTCTCCAGTAGACCCCCCACTTGTTGCCTAGAAAGCAAGAATCCGTAGTCCACTAAATTTGCAATCTATTACAACACCAAGATAATTCTGAAATAAAATATTAATTAGCTGTACCTTTTTCTTTTGTTTATGTGAATAGGCTTTTTTGAGAACACAATCATAGGACTTTACATTTATCTTTAGTCAATTTCATCATAATGTATGGCCTCTTGTTGTAGTCTGTCATTTTTTTTATTTCCTGTTCTGCTATTCAATGGAGTAGCTATTTCTCACAGTTTTGGCTTATTTACAAACTTGATAAGCATGCCTTCTATGCCTCCATCTATCTCATGAACAAAAATGTTGAAGAGCACAGGACAAAGGACACATCTTTCAAATGCTCCATTCAGGAGCTACATATGATGGATATCTGGAGAGAATTGAATGGAAATAGAAAGGAATACACCTTTTCCTCAGAGGTTTATAGTACATTTACAAAGACTGGTTGATTTTGAGTCCTATTAAGAACTGCTCTCTCGGTCTGATCATTCCACCAGTTCAAAAATTCGTCTAATGCTACTACCATCCAGCCCATATCTCTCTGTCTTTTCCACAAGGTTATTATAAGAGGATTTGCTAAGAGATGGATGCTTTGATCAAGTTTAGGTAAACTACATCTCCATCAGGCCTCTGATCTACCTGCTACTCTACAGTATTGCAACAGATAGAGGTTGAATTCTCAAGAGCAGTTTAGCATTGTGCTTTAGTTGTTCACACACAAACTCAAAGTATCTGCTGACCTAACAGCCTCAAAATAACAAAGTCAACATAGTTGGATTATAATAGCTGACCCTACAATGTAAAGCCAGGGCATGTCTGTGTTGATGCAAGATGCAAAAAATAATGTCAAATGCAAATATAGAATATAAAATGCAACAAATCTCACCTCATTATAAAAGTAATGCAATTGAAAGCCATGGGCATATACTATATATACATATATATACATATATATATACACATATATATAATATACATATGTGTGCTTGATATAACATATATACACACACATATATATCTATGTAGGCCAATAATAAAACTAGTTTCACAAAGTCTCTTTCCTCTCTAAGTTGAACTATTTAATTCAGGTCCATAAGATAGTCAAGCATCTTATTATCTTTTTCTACATATGCTAAACATCGGGATATCCGTTAGCAGCCAGATGTTAGGCATAATGCATCACCGCCTGCAGTGGAACATATGTGACTGTGGTTGAGTCAGAGAGAAGCAAAATATTTGGTGCCATCCAATTCCTGGCAGCTCATTTCCTAATTTTATGCTGTTGAATGTGGGTTTGGGAGGGAACACAAGAATTGCCACTAAAATTGTTACTAGAGAATAGCACTGTTCCATATCTTAGCAATCTCTCTCCAGTCTCTATTTTTAGGTGCGTATGAGAAAGACTCCAGTCTCTATCATTAAGGTTGTATCAAGGGATCAGATAGACTTGATCTTTCTCTTCCATTCCCTGTCAATCTGGCTCTAGTCTCTAGATTTTCTGCCTGAAGGTCTGGGATGTATTTCAATAAAGCTATTAAAGCATGCAAATTCATGTTTCACAATTCCAGTGACAAAAAATAGAAAAGCTGCTCACGTAACCATTTAATTTGGATGAATCAGAAACACCTCGTGCCATTTCATTCGTGACTTAACTCAGAATGATTCTGGTGGTCTGGATTAGACCTTTGGGGGAAATCCCATAGAGGAAAAAGAATCAGATCATCCTGCTTCCATGGCCCAAGTTACCGATAGTATCATTGAGGGGGAAATCAGTAACATTTTCTTTGAAGAATCTAACTACATCAACTCTTGTGATTTCACATGCAGCTTCAATCCCACTTGTCAGGTTTGTCCAAAAGATAGAAAAATGATTTCTATCTGGTGGTAGGGAAGCAGAGATCATGAGGATATAGAACCCGATTTGAGAAAGAGGTAAGAAAACAAAATATTGCAAACAATCATGAACAGATATCCAGTTCTTTTCAATATTCTAGAATATAACTTGGTTTTGCCCTTTCTCTTATCAATCAAATGCCCTGATTTGCTCATTGCTAAGCTTCTTGAGAAGAAATAAATTAGCCAGTGTTCTTCTATATATTCCCCCTTTTATCCCTTTCCATTGGTAATAAGTTGATTTGAAATCAGAACATTAGCAATGGACTAAGGGTCAGAAAAGGTTTGCTACCATGTGTCTTGACTAGATCATCTACCTTTATCACCACATGGAGCAGCTGTAGGGAGTCAACTTGCTATTTTCTTCTTCTCCCCTCTCCTATTATATTTTTCTTTATTTGGTATTTTTTACCTCTAATATTTGTATCCTGGTGTGTTACCTGTTTCTAAGTTGAAAAACTCACAGGTCCTGGGATGATAAACTCTACTTAAATTTTTTTATTGGGTTAATAGAAGAGTTCAAACATCTACCAAAACTGGAAAGTTTTTCTACACTAAAGATTCACTTATTTTTGTAAGAAGCTAAACTAGATTCTTGTTCTGGGCTCCCTTCTCTTCTCCCTCCATATTGTGTTCCTTGATGATCTTGTTAGTTCCCTGGGTCCAATAATTACCTCTATGCCGATGATTTCCAGATGTATATATTCTTCCCTTGTTCATCTCCTGAGCTAGAGTCCTAGATTACCAACTGATTTTTGGACATCTCAAACTCAGCATGATCAAACAGAACACATTATCTTTCCCTCTCAAACCCTCACCTCATCTTAACTTCTCTATTACTATCAAATGAACCGCTATCTTCCTAGCTACTTGGGCCATCCACCTTGGAGACATCCTCTACTCCTAACCTGTACTCATAACATATGTTTAGTAATTTGCTAAATCTTATAATTTTTATCTTCAAAATCTCCTATCAATTCTCATCTCTTCCCTCACACCACAGTCACTCTAGTATAGGCTTTAATCATCTCTTTCCTGGGCTATTGCAGTAACCTTCTGATGCCTCAAGTCTCTCCCCACTCTACTCCATCCTCCATCGGCTACCAAAGTGACTTTCCTAAAGCTCACTTCTGACCACGTCACCTCCTCTAAACCCAATCAATAAATTCCAATGGTCCCAGGCTCAAATAGAGTCTTCTTTGACTTCTTTCACAACCTGACTCCTTCCTACATTTCCAGGCTTCATCACTTTACTCTGCTTAACACCTTCTAATATCCAGCAATACTGACCTCTTGCTGCTCAAATGTGATACTTCGCTGGCTGTCTCTCATGCCTGGAATACTCTGCCTCACTGCCTCTCTACCTCTTAGCTCCACCAGCTTTCTCCAGTACTAAATGCAAATCCTACCTTATGTAGAGGTTTTTCTTTTCTGTCCTCCCTGACTGCTGCAAGCGCCTTTCCTCTGAGGTTATGCTCCACCTACTTTATATATACCAAGTCTTCCCTCCCACCTCCACCAACTAGAATGAGGGCTCTTTGAGGATGAGGATTGTGTTTTCACCTTTCTTGGTCTTCTAATTGCTTTCCCAAGTCTCTGGCATATAGTAAGAACTCAATAAATGCTTGTTGACTAAAAGACTGGCTCTGCCACCAACTAGCCAAATGACCTTAGGAAATTTATTGAAAGTCTCTGGACCTAGGTCTCCTCACCTGGAAAAGGAGGAGACTGATTAGATAGATTCTTAATTCCCTTCTAGTTGTACCATTCTGTGACTATCTGGGAACTTTTTTTGCCTTTCGAAAGATTTAAAAAGACAGTTGTTTCCAGTAAATTCTGCCCTGTTAAATGTTACATTACCTACCTGCCTATTGAGAAGATATTATGGAAAACAATAAAAAATTCAAGGTTTTCAATGTACCATTCTTTCCTCCCTCTCCCTCCCAAACGAGATCATATCCTGCTTTATCTTTAACACTCAACAAAATGTGGAGGTGAGTTTAAAACATTTTTGAATCAATTACATTTGGAATCAGAGGACTGGGTTTCAAATCCTACTTCTGCTAAGGAAAGGACTTGCTAAGCAAGTCCCAAGTCAACCCCTTTGAATATCGGTCTTCTCATCTGTAATAAAAATGAAGATATTAAACAAGATAATCTCTAGGTTGTAAGTGTAAGGAGTTTAGTTTTCCAGGATCCATGGCCATAACGATCTCTTGTTCCCTGTTGTCACGTGAGTTCTCTGGTTCAAAACATCTCCTGCATGACCCATGTAGATTGTAGGGGCCAGGTGCCACCTGTTTAGAGTGTAAAGGTCACCCTGGAGGGGTGGAGTGTAAGTACAAAGCAGGTGGGCATTGGTCAGTGAGTGAGGAACCTTTAGGGTTGAAATGCACAAGCTAGGATGCTGTGTGTGCCTTGATCAGCCCCCATCAAGGCTTGGGGGGAATCTGTGTTTGCCTCAACAGGCCCTCATTGAGGCTTGAGGGGATTTAGGGGAATGCACAAGTTGTGCCTGTCTTGATTGGCCCCATGGAGATGTAGGGGGGGTTGCGCCCCACTTCTTTCCGGCCCGTGTGAGAAGGGTGATTAGGGAATGCTGTAAGAGTTGGTTCTCAGCAATCCTTGTGAGAAGGTTAGATAGAATGGTCTGCATTGTTTAATTAAAGTCTGTCTGTCTATCATAAAAGCAGATCAAAGAACCTGTGCTAGCAAGCCATCCTGGGTGGGCAAGGGTGTTTGCTAATACATAGGGTCACTTCCAGATTTAAATTTTTGGTTATATAATTCAATTTAACAAATATTTATTAAATGTTTTACTAAGAACTAAGAGCTTGGGACAGCTAAGTAGTACAGTGTTTAAAGCATAGAACCTGGAGTCAGGAAGACCTGAATTCAAGTCTGACCTTAGACACTCACTAGCTGTACGACCCTCTGTACGGTGACCTGGAGAAAGAAATGGCAAATCACTCCAGTATCTTTGCCAAGGAAATCTTAGATGGTGTCACAAAGAGTCAGACACAACAACAGCATGAACAAAGTACAATGTTATATGCTGGAGACATAATGATGAAAAACAACACAGGCTCTACCTCAAGGACCTTATGCTGCCCTGAGCACGGGGTAGGAATCAGCAGGCAGGTTTAAGTATATTTGTAAGTACAATACAGATGCTGATAGGAACATAGGAGAGAGTCAGACAAAATGCTTCAGGGAAATTTGGGATCAGAAGGATGACTGTTACCTTGGGAGATGTCCAGAAGACAATGTGGCCTTGTGAAACACCGCCATTTCCTGAATACAGATTTTCTCTTCTTCTCTTACACTCATTAAGTCTCTTATCTTGGAATCTCTCTCTCTCTGTCTCTGAAAATAACTATGGCTTTCATTGACTCTAACAATATCTAATCTTCAAAAAGGTACAAATAAAGTATATCAATAATATATAGTTCAGACAATTAAGTGTAGCTAAGGAACATCTGTTTAAATAGCCAATAGGGGATAGGGGGATTTTCTCAGATAAGCATTGTTGTAGTTTTTGCTTTCCCAGAAAACTAAAGCCGTCCTGTGATTGCTTAAAAGCATGATGGAGTTACTAAGCTTCAAAGTTCGTTAAACTCCATTTCAACGTCTTTAAAGATACTATATTAATGTCACTATATGTTTAAAATACAAATGTCTGCTGTTGGCTGACAGGACTGAAACATTCATTGAGCTCTACAAACATCAGTCTTCTCAGTTCTTCAGATGACCTGAGGATTTTGAGAAGCTGCCTCAAGTTAGACTCTGGTTGGAAGTTTGGATAGGGAGAATGTCAGTTCTGAAGTTGTAAAAGAAGTTAGGTTTTAAGAGCTGGTTGCATGGGGCTGTGCCTAGGGACCTTTCCAGAAGTCACTGCTGCTAGCTTGAGCTAGGAGGCGAAGCCTTGATGTCAGTTGAAGGTTGAAGGTCAGTTGCCTGGCAGGCTGTACCAGACAGCCAGTGCTATATTTTGAATAGTTACCATTTTCATGCTTGGTAAATCCATAATTTCTCTGGCCTGTATTTTGTTTCATGTTTCCCTTAAAAGCCAGAGGAAAAAACTTTTGGAAAATAACATCACGTTTGTCCTTAGTGAGCTAAGGTGAAGAAGAAATTTATTTGTTTAGACCAGAACTAGGGAAATCAGCACATCCTACAGGGATGCCAAAGAGGGGCAATACAAAGACAAGAGTCAGCCTCCCACCCTCCAACAGATTTGTGATAGAGCCCCCATTAGACTGCGTGAAGATTCTCGGTAGTGGTCCCTGGGGTTCAGCTGTGCCCCAATTTCTGCTGTGTATATGTGGCTCATTACTAAGCTACCATATCACTATCCAACTTTGTGGGGGAAATATTCACAGTAGGAAGAGGCTAGCTCCACAGCCCAGCTGAAGTTTTCTGTCAAAAACGATGACAAGTTATCCCAACATGTATAGTCACATAGAACCTATCTTTACTTGTTCATCTAAGGGATCACTATTAGGACCACCTGGGGTTGGTATGGAGTATGGTTTTGTACCTCATTCCCTTCAAGGTTAAGATCATTAAAATTCTGGAGCTGGAAGAGTTCTTAGAGAGCATCTAGTCTGGCCTCATTTTACAGGAGATGAAACTGAGGGCCACATTTTGCCGAGGACAAGTGACTGAGCTGAAACTGGAACGTGGGGCTGCTATACTCTTTCCACTACACTGCATTGCTTGTGGTATTAGCAGAATTGTAGGGGATGATTCCTTCTCTCAAGGAACTAATAGCCTGCCTAATTGAGAGGAGGGGGGATATACATGGTTTCCCTATCCTCTCTCCTTTCCTTTGCTTCTGTCTTTACCACAAAGGAAGAAACTGACTCCAGTATTCCCTGGCTAGTAACCCCAGGCCTTTTATTCATGAGAATATGGATGTCCTGAGGGGCTCCTTGCCTTCTGCAGATCTGGCAGAGATGGAACCGTCTGTTATCTGACATCATAACGTATAGAATATCTGGGCTATTTTAACTCTGAAGGAAAAAAAATGAAGAAACCCGGAATGCAACAATGCATGAACAACTACACCCAAATCCCATGAATCCCGTAAATTAACATAGTTTCAGTGAATTTCAAAACACATTGCAAAATCATATTCTTTTCAAAGTTTGGTTGTTGTTTTTTTTTTTCTCTGTGGGCTCTCTGTCTTCTCATAATTCACTTGTAGGCCCGGACTCAGGTGAGGATTAGCTATTACATGCTCAGATTCTGTAAGATTCATAGGTATCTCCACCTTAACTTCATTTAATGTTTAAGAGCTCCTTAAGTACTGTCTATGTAACGGATGCATCTATTAGGTTCTGCGCCCTCTCCACCCACTAAGGGATCACAGAGCTTGATAGGATGATGATGGAATATAAAGGCCCCACTTGGACCAGAGAGTTTGCTTCTCTAGAGCCAAGAACAACTCTGTTCTACTGTCATAAGTTGATTCTTGAAAACATCACCAGAATTAAATATTTTAACATAAATAGCTGTAGGTCTGTTCACGGCCATTTAGGACTGAACGTTATCTCCTTCAAACTTTTGTGTGGATGTGATTAAGTCCAGTGATCTGAGATGACTTCTTACTCCAAATCTAGCCATCTTCCCAGTGCACCATATTCTGGATTGTTGTTGGTGAAATACTTAAAAAAATATTAACACATATATCTGGCACAGCCCACCAGGTAACTGACCTTCATCCTCAGTTATATCAAGGCTTCGCCTCCCAACTCAAGCTAGCAGCAGTGATTTCTGGAAAGGTCTCTAGGCATAGCCCCATGCAACCAGCTCTTAAAACCTAACTTCTTTCACAACTTCAGAACTGATGTTTTCCCTACCCACACTTCCAACCAGAGTCTAACTTGAGGCAGCTTCTCAAAATCCCCGGGTCATCCGAAGAACTGAGAAGACTGATGTTTGTGGAGCTCAATGAATACAATATTAACAAATTAACACA
>JAQQSZ010012799.1:0-11917 GCA_028646595.1 Phalanger gymnotis | reverse complement strand
AAGAGTTTGGCTTTTGTTTTTGTTGAGTAATTCAGTGTATTTCATTGAGTCTTACTAAGTGCTAAGCCCCAGGCCCAAACCCCTATTAGGTGTAAAACCTATGTGGGTGTGGATTGGCAACTAAGGTGGGGCCCAAGGTGGGGCTAACTCCAGGGAGGGCCTAGTTTACATGTCTGGGACAGCAGAGGCTCTTAGACCACGTGGGTTTAAGTGGCCTCTTTGTGAAGATTTTAGGTGTGTGACTCACCCCTGATGCTGAAAAAAATATAAAAACCAGAGGTTGGCCCCCTCTTCCTTGGAGCTCTTTGCCACAGCAGTGTTGGCATGTGACTCTGGGCCAGCCCTCGTTCTGAGCTCCTAGGCTGAACCTAGATGTTGGTAACTATGAATTGTATTGGGTCTGTCTGTTGATGTTTATAATTTGTTTGTATTTTGCTCTGAAGTTCAGTGTGCTGGCTTTTTCCTCTGAACTAAGTGAATGATATTTGTGCGCTGAAAGTAAGCTTACCAACCCCTTCACCTTGCTTTCCTTATTAAGACAGATCAAAAGAACCTGTGCTTTCTGGGTGCTGGCAGCTTTCTGGGTGCTGGCTGTGGGTGGATCTTATACCCCCACAGAAGCTGCTAGCCAGATTGTGGAAACAAAGGACTTGCCACATTTTGTTGTGATCCACATAGTCAAAGGTTTTAGTGTAGTCAATGAAGCAGAAGTAGAAGTTTTTTTGAACTCACTTGCTTTCTCTTTAACCCAGTGAATGTTGGCAATTTGGTCTCTAGTTTCTCTGCCTCTTTGAAAACCAGCCTTCACACATTGCTGAGGCCTAGCTTGTAGAATTTTAAGCATAACCTTGCTGGTGTGTGAAATGAGCACAGTTGTTTGGTAAATTGAACGCTCTTGGGCATCGCCTTTTTTTAGGATTCAGATATGTACTGATTTTTTCCAATCCAGTGGCCGCTGTTGAGTTTTCTAAATTTTCTGGCATATTGAATGAATACTTTAAAATCATCTTTTAAGATTTTTAAATAGCTCAGCTGGAATTCTTTCACTTCTGCTAGCTTTATTGTTAGCAAGGATTCCTAAGGCCCAATTGACTAGATCACAAGGGTAGATAATTGTAAAGATGTGCCACCATTGTGAGCTTCTGAATCTAACTAGAAAAATCTTAGGCTTAGGACAGTTCATTAACTACCCTTTCTGCCTTGTTCTTGGTTTCTGTCACTCTTGTGTGTTAACCAGTCGTCTATTATCACAGTGATTTCAAGGACGCCAGGGAGACCTTGATGTCTGAAATAATTATTACCTATTCCTTTTCTTTAGTGAAAGGTTTTGTCCCTGTTAAAAATGCAAACATTAGGGACCATCTTTTAAGTATTTATCAGTCATCTATATCAGGGCTGTCCACAGGCCGTATTTGGCCCGCAGTGCAATTGTACGTGGCCTGCCCATGGGTTTGAATTTTCACAAGTGAAAAAATAAAATAATAATTTGCATGGAATGTGTATTAGATTTTTTAATTCCAGCACTAATAAATAATCTCATTGATGTTATTTTCTTTGGTGTTTTTAAGCAGTATTATGGACGGAACATATCGCATGGAATTTTCAATCGATCTGTGAGATGTGTTCTGTCTGTATGATGCAGACTAGTCAGTAGGCACCTACTTTTATACTGTTGTGTTGTCATTTTGTTGTTTTGTGTTTGCTTTTGCACTTTGCAAAGGAAGTAGGACTCAAGCAGGACCTTGAAAGAAGAGTAGGATTTAAATAGGCAGAGGGGGTTGGAAAGGATATTAGAATAAAAGGTTTTGGAGCTAGAATGAGGAAGTGTGCTTGTGAGATCATGGGTAGACCAACCTTTCTAGAACAGAATATTAGTCTTTGGGCAGTTTGGGACACTCATGGGAAAAAAGGTGAGAGAGGCTGAGGCCTGAAGACCAGTTGTCAGGCATGATACGGTAGGAAATAGGAACCCTTTGAAAGTTGTTGAACAAGAGAATAAAGTAAATATTAGAAGATTGTTTCTGGTGATGAGATTGAATGTCATGGCTGCTACTTGGTACCCACTAGGCATAGGAACAGACTAAAGGAAGCAGCATAAGTTTAGAATTGGAGTCGGACAGAAAAAGAAACATTGCTGGGGGCAGTAAGTACATAAAGGCCCCAGGTTCTCACCCTCCCCACTCTCTTTCTATCTCTCCCACTCCTCTTCTCACAACTTCCCACTTTCTTTATCTTTTCTCTCCTCCTGACCTATGGCCTTTCCCTCATCCACCTTGAGCCCCCACCACCAGCCTTGAAACCCAGCCATGACAGTTTCCTGATTCTAATCAACAACTTTCTTTGTGATTAAGTCTGCCGGAGCTTCTTAGATAGAAGGATGGGTTCTTCTGCCTGAATAGTCCTCTGCCCATGATAACATCCACTAGTGTAAATCCCAGAAGCATTTGGGTCGCATTATTTTGTTAGAGGATAGGTATGCATACTTGAATATTGCAGGCACTTATTATCCTCAGTTTCCTAGGGAAAGAGAGAGCTTCTTTAAGAGCAGAAGATATTACTGAGGCATCAGGAAGGCTATAGTCTCCCTCCCAGATTGATGAGTCTCTCTCCTGGTAATAACGGACATTTCTAAATCAGTGTAAGAAATACAACAAAGGCCTGGCAACAAATTATTCATCTGTTGTCTGAGGGCCAGCGTAGCTAAGAGGTTTGACACCAGAAAGGTTGGTCATAGGATTAGGATTATTTAGGCACGAAAACTCCCAGCAGCATGGGGGCCGCTCTTGGAGTCAGGAGGCTCTGGGTTCAAGCATTACATCTGACACACAGTTGTATGACCACAGGCAACTCACTCAAGCTCTAAGACTATCTACTGAAGCACAGAGGAATTGCAATATACATCAGTGGAGGGAGTACCCATGCCGATAAAAATCACAGAACTTTGAAGTATATGTACAGGAAATAACACAATGCTCCATCTGAGACTGCACCTTCCTACTGCACAGAGTGTGAGGTTCAGTGTATCTTTGTTTGCAGTCAGCAAGGTGACAGACTGATGTGAGAGTTGGGTTGGAATGTTGGAAATAGATTGCAAAACACTTAGATTAAGACCTCCTATATATTAGTCTTGGCCCTAGAACTTCTTAGCTGTATGGTTTTTAGTTTCTTAGCTTTTCATTAATGCTACATGTAGAATCAAGTGACCCTCTCTGTGATGTGACTTCAGGGATGCCAGGAAGGCAGCTAATACTCCCCTCAACAGACACACTTATCCTTAGAATTTTGCCAATAGAGATTCATTCCTTTGGACTAAAAGATATACTGCCCATTAAAATGATGTAAATCAGGGGATCATGAATGGAAGGAATATTAGGAGTCATTAAATTTAGACCCCTCATTTAAAAAAATATTTTATTTTTAATTAATGGACTAAAACAAGCATTTCCATGATATAGCATAATAAAGAAAGAGATGATTGCATATGAAACTGCAAGTCTATTATATACAACTTGCTATTCCTTTTAAATACATAATTAAGTTATCATATACATTTTTATTTTCTTTTTTTTCTGGGTGATAGGCTTAATGCTACTACTGTCCCATTTAAGAAGGTATTTGGGCTCTGTTGGACTAATTTTATGTTAGTTTATGCATTAATTTCTGATGGCAATCAATTTAGCTCTGGTCTGACTTCACAGCAATGACAATGACACAGGTTTCAGAATGAAGCTATCACAGTGATGCCAATGTAGGAATTTCCACAGTTAATGGGTATTAGTTAATTCATTTCACTGTTTCCAAAGAAGCCTTTTCTGTTCCCAGCAAGGACAAGATCCATTTGATCAGGCAGTCACCAGGGTTACTCATTGTAAATGAGGATGGCCATTCTTTAACCCCGTGTTCCCATGTCCACCCCTGATTTCCCACCAGAATTGTTACTGCTTTCTAATTTAGGCATGTGATTCAGAGGTTGAAAGGTAATGCTGCCCATGTCCTTCCATCCTAGAGTAGACTTTACTCTACTTTTAGACCCTGTTGTTACCACCTCACATGGTTACATCCATTTGCTATAGCTTGGTGAGGCTGGAGGAGAGAGGATCATAGATTAGTGGAGCAGGTAATGCTGACTTTCCCATGTATTATTTCACAGGGTTATTACAACTCTGTGAGGTACATGCCCTGCATGGAATAATGGAAAACATAGACACAGTCATCTTGTGCTCCTAATCTGTTGTATGACCTAGGGTATGTAACTTCCCCTTCCGGTGCTTTAGTTTCCTCATTTGTAAAACAAATAGGTTAGGGTAGATGACCTCTTTGGAAACTAATGAGGACACAGAGAACAGTAAAAGTCAGGATCCCAGTTTGTCGTGTAGAATGAGCAAGCTGTACATTGAATAGGCAGCCTGCGCTCAAGTGCCCCATTTTCCATGATTTTTCTTGTGATCATCACTGCTCGCAGGATGATTCTGTGATTATAATTTGGCTTATAATGGCTTTTTTAGATAACATAAGGAGAGTTTTGTGTTTGGGTTATTTCAGGGAGGTGTGTTGCTGTGGGATTATTTCCCATTGTCAGTCTAACAATTTAGTATAACTGTGTGTTCATAAACCTTTCATTTTTTTGTACAATTTCAACACTTGAAGGTAAATAACAACATCTGAATAATGTGTATTAATAAAACATAGGAAAGAAGGAATGAAAATGTTTTGTTTGGGTTCATAATAGGTTTGCAGCCACATTACCATCAAACACAGTTTAACAGCTTAAAAAATGACGCTTGCTGCAAATTATTTCCACGATTGTGACATTTGAAAGCTGCTAGAATGTTTTAAGACTTTCTGTAGTCTGGTGTTGAATTGAATTAATTATTTCTTTTGATTCCTGTCTTTTATAAGCAAAAGTTCCTCACGTGAAAAGGGAAGAATAATTATGCAAATGAATACCAGCAACTTCTTAAACAATCAGGAATTAGTGATTATTGTCCAGGTCTCCATGCCTGGTGGCAGATGCTGCAGGGATGGAGCTCCCATGCTCATCCCTCCTCTAACGGCTTGACTGGGCCTGAGCAGGCTTTTGGGAGGACATTATTTCTTCAGAGGCCTAGTTTAGATCAGTGCAAATTGGCTTTGTACACAGGAGAAGCCACAGTTAAAATTGAGCCTGGGCAGCCAAGGCCACAGAAGGCCAATTACAAGACATCTGGAGCTGTACCAGCAAAAAGGCTAATGGGCCATAAAGGACAGGCACCATGGTGGAAGAAGACAGAAGGGAAAGGGTTTGGGATATATAAGTGGAACTCACTGTAATATAATTCTTGATCATCTTGGGGTCCTTGCTAATATGTGGGCAGTAGAAGAGAAAGGTAATAAAAGGGGAAGAAAGACTCTTTAGGGTGATAAATTACAGTTGCTTTGCTCTACCATACTCTTGGTTTCAGCTTCATCTTTTGACGACAGCCTGAGTCAACCCATTTCCCCACATATATACCTTTTGAAAATCAGGAAATGGTTGTATTATTTTATTAAATAAGAGTTTAGCTGGGTATGGTGGCACACATTTGTAATCTCTGCTACTGGGGAGGCTGAGGCTAGTGGATTGGGTAAGCTACAATGTCAGGCCCTTGTATGGCAAGCCCTTGATGAGAGAGGGGGAAGATCACCAAGCTGCTTAAGAAGGTATGAACTGGCCCAGAACAGGTAGAAAAAAGCTGGTCAAAACTCTCATGCCAATTAGTAAAGGGATAGGGTCTATAAGTTGAGCACTATACATATAGTCTGGGCAAAACGGAAAAAGCCTAGTTCAGAAAAAAAGCCAAAGAAATGAGGGTTCACATAGAGTTATTATTCAGTCATTTTTAGTCATATCTGAATCTTTGTGAACCCATTTGAGGTTTTCTTGGGGATAATACAGGAAGGCTTTCTTTCTCTAGCTTATTTCATGGAGGAAAGTGAGGCATATGGGTTAAGTGATTTGCCCAGGGTCACATAACTACTAAGCACGAGGCTAGATTTGAACTCAGGAAGATGAGTCTTCCTGATTCCAAGTCCAGGGCCAGATCTACTGTGCCACCTAGATGCTTCTTCACACAATACATGTCCATTTTTAGAACCTGGGTAAAGCCTGGGAAAGGGGAAGAGTTATTCAGGAACCAATGGTTAAACATTTTAAAAAGTCACTATCTACATACACATGGCAAACTGAAGATCTGAGATCTGATCAAGACAAATTCGTTTAAATGTTGCTGAAAATATTTATCAGGCTAGGTTCTACTTCACATTGCACGAAGAGACAAAGCCATAGTTTTGATGAATGATAATGGCTTTGGGATGTTTTTTAAGGAGAAAATTGATTTAAAAGTCCATTTCACGAGTCCTGAACTCATCCAGATCATCTCAGTTGTCCTTAAAATCTAGCCACATTGTACAAGTCAAAGGTGTCAGTCTGCACCTGTAAGACACAGCGGTCTTGTCCAATTTGGATACATTTACAAACTTATTTCTTGTTACTCCATACGATGCATGCTAAATGCATGAGATTGTAAGTTTCTTGAGGGCAGGAACTTTTACCTCTTTTTGTGTCCCCAGCTTTTAGTGCAGTGCCTGTTATGTAGTGGCTACTTAGTAAATACTGATCGATGCTCTGTCCTAGCCTGTGTGATACTTCCCAAGCTTGGCATTTCACCTCCATGCCTTTGTACAAACTATCTCCTAGGTTTGGAATGTGCTCATTCCTCACTTAGACCTTCTAGATTCCCTAGTTTCATTGGAAGCTCAGTTAGCAATAGTAAAGTAAAAAAGACACTGACTCTGGAGTCAGAAGAATTAGGTTTAAATCCTGTATCTGGTGCTTACAACCTGTGTGACCTTGGGCAAATGACTTAACCATCCTGGCCTTCAGCTTCTTCATCTGTAAAATCAAGAGGTTGGATTAGATAGCCTCTGACATCCTTCCCAGCTCTAGGTTCTATGATCATATGCTGCCTGTGGGAAGATATTTATTTTTATTCACCCGGCTATTAACAACGTCTTCTCCCTTCTCAAATTATTATCTTTGTTTACCTATTATATTTGTAGACAGTAGGCTGCTTTTTTTTTTTAAAATCTGTACATTCCCAGAATCTGGTAGAGCACCTTAGGCACAGAAGGTGTTTAATAAATTCTTGCTGAATGAGATGATTTCAGATTAGGTAAACCCAATAAAGATGAAAAAACAGAGGAGGTGAGGAACTTGGGCAAAGGGATCTAGATTTTATGAAATATGAATCTAGTGCACCAGCTGGTGAGAAGCTGAAGAAAAATCTAAAAATATGTTGAAGGATATTTTTAAATAGCATGAGGCAAGACATGGGAACTCAGATGTAACAACAAATTGCTTAAGTGTCCCAGTCTAATCAGTCTGAAATTACACATTAAGGGAAAGATGAATAATGTGTAGTAGCATGGCAGTCAGAAGACCGGGCTTTCACACTCATACGCTTTGGGCAAATCACCTCTGTCAGCCTTAGTTTTTTCATCAGTAATTATAGCACCTGCTTCAAAGGGTTGGTGGGAGGATCAAATAGTAATTAATAATAATAACAATGATAATGAAAAATATTTAAATAATGCTTTAAGTTTTATAAAGCATCTTACAAATATTCTCTCTCATTTGATCCACACAATAACTTTATGAGGTAGGTACTGTTGTTATTTCACTTTTTAAATGAGGAAACTGGGACAGAAAGATCAAACGACTTGTCCAAAGTCATAGTGCTACTAAGTATCTAAGACAGTATAATATCTTAGGTCTTCCACACTCCAAGTCTAGTGCAGTATCTACTATGAGTCGTTATCTGTAAAGCTTTTTTGTAACTGTAAAGTGCTATGTACATGTGAGCTCGCATTATTATTATCTGGTAATAAAGAAAAATGTCATGTCAGACACACCCCCTCTACTCAATAAACTCCACCCTCTATAAGCTTTAGGGTCAAATATAAACTCCCCTACTTGGCATTTGAAGTCCTTTGCAACCTGGTCTCAACCTACTTTTTCAGACTCCTTTCTACATCCTCAAAAGTGCAACCAGACTGGCCTTCTTACAGGTCCTGAGACATGACATTCCAACTCTCAACCTTATGTCTTTTCGAGGGGCCATCTTCCCTCATTCACCACACCAGGAATATATTCCCTCCTTACATCTACTTTTTGACATCCCTGGTTTCCTACAAGACTCAGCTCAAATGCAGCCTCTTATCGCAGCTGGTCATGTGCTCCTCCTCCTCTCAAAGCCACCTTGCATCTATTTTATATGGTTGTGTGTGTATGTGTGTGTGTGTGTGTTTGTGTGTGTATAACCTATAATACATGTAACCTATATAGGTACACGTTATATCCCCTGCTAGAATGTGAGCTCCTTGTGGGCAGAGAATTTTTATTTTTGACTTCTTTATCTCTGGGAGCCTAGCATAGTATATGTTACAGAGTAGCCACTTAACAAATATCTACTGATTGAAAAAAAATAAGAGTTCCTAAATGTATTTGGCCATAAATTCTATGCTTAGCATGTTCAGTTATTGAGTCATACTCAGTTGGACATAGATTTCTTCAGCTCAAGCAAGAATAACAATCTTCAAGTTATCCAGCATCAGACAGCTTCAGTCGACATGCTGCTCTCCCCTACCAACCCCTCCCACAGCAAAAAGGAAGTGAAGTTCCACCCCCTTCCCCTTCCCTCTCTTAGTTTCTCTTTTATCAGGGTTTAATCACCTGGATGAACCAGAGGCTGCTTAGCCAGCTAATTACAGGCACAGTCTGATTTAAATTGGAAAACTCTTCACTCACCTTTGGGGCTGTCTATAACTTGGTCCTAATCTGCATGTCCAATGTAATGAATACCCTTCTCTCCCCTTCGTGCCCCCTCACTCCAGAATCCAGACAAACTGGATGGCTTGCTGTTTCTGGCTCTTGGACTTTGCTCATGCCAGAGAAGAATCACAGGTTTTTTGGAAGGAATCACAGAGAACATCTAGTCCCATGACTTAATTTGACAGTTTAAGAAACTGAGGCCCAGAGATAATCAAGCCGGGTTTGGAAATCAAGTCTTTTGCATTACGTTTTATAAAGGCAAGAAAGTTGCCAGTCTAGCCTGCTGAAAGTCTTGGGGAAAGGACATGCAAAATTCGGGGGACCTTTCTCAAAGGATCATTTAATGCTTCTTTCCTTTTTCAGGGGCTGACTACTTTTATAATGGAAGCTCTCAGTCTTTGTAGATGGCAAATTGTATTTGAGATGATAAATGGCTTTTTAGATTCATAGCAATTCTCGGCTTTTCTCCAGCTGCTAATCAATCTCAATTTATTGCTTTGTATGATACAAACCAATACAGATAGGCTTCTGTTAATGTATTCTGGTTGTGTCATTTTGTGTTCGATCCATGGAACATCACTTACTTTTCTGAGGCTGATTACAGAAATATGAGTGAGCCTCATCTCTGGAGGCTTAGCAACTTTATAATTTCTACATTTCCATCCACAGTAAATGTCAGCTTATAGATCATTCGTTGTGTTTACCATGGGAAAGAAACAAACCCAATTCTATCATCCATAGGGGCAGAGGGAAGGAATATCACCCATTCCTGTGTGACCTTGGACAAGGAATATAATTTCTCTGAGACTCAGGTCTCTCATCTTTAAATCCTCAAACACTTAAACATATCTGGGATCTTTTCAACAAAGCTACTCCCTGCAGTGATCTCAATCCATTTCTGCCTGTGTAGTTGATATGTCAATTTTTCATGTTCTTCGAGTTTGCCATAGGAGGCCATCCTTGCTAGGGGCTACCCTTGAGTTCTCCTAACATTGCAAAGATATCAATAAAACATACATTGGTTTGTACCTCACTCGCATCCCATAAATAGTCCATTTTATTCTCTCCATCATCAATTTATTTGAAGATGTCTTTTATTGTTTCTGCTTTGTGCTGTTTTTCTTGTTTATAATGTATGGCAGCCTGCTCATGTCCATATGTAAGATGGAGGGGGTCATAATTTGCAGTTTCATGTGCCATCATCTTTTTTATACTATATTATAGAAATGCTTGTTTTATGCCATAAAAATAAAATAAATAAAATAAAAAATATTTGCACCATATACTTCAAAAGGATGTAGGAAAGTATTTTGTAACCTGAAATGTGGTATATAAACAAAAGTTGTTGTTGGTTATTCCATCCAGGCTTCTCTATCACTTCAATCCTGGAGGACTCTCTTCTCATTTCACAGTAGTAGGTAGGACTCTCCAGTGATATAGCTTTTAGTTTAAATTTTATTGCTTTGGGCCAGGCTATTGCAAGACTTCCATAGAGTAAAAAGCAGGTGCAGTTTTATGTTCAGAGTAAGTTATAGAACTAGGATTTCCAAATATAATGAAAATTATTATTTACAAGTAATTTTAACAGGAATTATAAGACCAGAACATCACCAGAAGTGTCTAAAGTAATGTTAGTGCTGATTTTAAAGCATCATCTACCAAAAAAAGAACTGGAAATTCTGAAGGTGTTAAGGAGCAAAATCTTAGAGTTCTACATGGGATTTAGAGCTACAAGATACTTGAGGTTAGAGATCATTAAGCCTTCCTTTTATGGATGAGGAAACTAAAGTTCAGAAAAGTAAGTGATTTGGCCAAAGTCACACAGCTAATAAATAACAGAGTCAGGATTCAAACTCAGGTCTTCTGCTACACCATATTTATCTGTACATGGAGATGTCACAGAGTAAGCAACTTGCCTTTTCTGGACTCAATCTTGAGTGAATCCTTGTTAGAATTACTCCAAGGAACTTCCAGTGTGGATCTATGTTATTCAAAATATAATGTACTCTAGAAGATCCTCATGCCAAGGTATATATTCAATCAGCATTTATTATGTACCTATTAATGAACAAAGCACTGTGATAGGCCCTGGGGATACAAAACCAAAAAATCAATTCATCACTGTCCTCAAGGAGCTTCCATTCTATTGGGGAAAACAGCATGTACACAGAAAAGGGAAAAAATATTTTTATTCCCTTGGCTACTTCCCCAGTCCTACTTGAATTTGTGGGACAGGACCTGAAAAGGACCCTTGCACCAGAGTTCTAGATATATCCTTGAAGGTAACTGGAGTTTTCTAGTATTTTTTTTCTCACAAGTCTCTCCTACCAGCATGCTCCCCATTGATTATCAGCAGATGATTAGCTTTTAGAAAGATGCTAGTCAGATCCAGCAAGGACAGTTTTTACAGAAATAATCCTTCAGATCAAAGATGAACTCTCCTCTTGTACACATAGAATCCCTGAAGAGATCGGGCTTAGAATTAGAAAGTGCAGGTGACTAACATAACTCATAATTCTTGACTGCTTCCTTTTCTCCCTTTCTAGACTTCTCATGATAGTCCGCTTAGGTGTAACTCTATGCTGATCTGAGGGTCAGTGCCTGGCTAGAGTCCTAAAAAGCTGCCTTTCCTTAGTATATCTCTCAGCTCCCACTGCTGCTCCAGAAACACTGATAAATAGTGTCTTCAATAAACACGGCTAATGAGTCCCAGTTTTCAGTGGGTCCTCTGCTAGACCTCCCAAATTCATAGGGTTGCTTAGATGAGGTAGGAGAATGGAGGAGAGAATTTCCCTCCTCCTTTCCACACATACTCCCTTCTCTGGGTAATTCCTCTCGGTATTACTTTATTGGTGGATTCATCTATCTTTTGATTCGCTGCTGCTGAAATGCTCAATTGGGAACCGACTCGCTGTGTTATACATAGTTACAGAGGCGTGTCTGTTTCTCTCAACCAATTAATAGACTACTCTTTTTCCAAATGATTTAAAGTCCCTCAAATTGATTTAGGACTTAGTTAATTCTTTTTTTAAATTTTCATATTTTATTATTTAATATTTTCGTTTTCAA
>JAQQSZ010012798.1:0-11917 GCA_028646595.1 Phalanger gymnotis | reverse complement strand
AGACACATAAATAGTTGCCGCTTCTACTACAGGAGCTCTTAGATATTTTATGGGTAGAATTCTTCACTTTAAAACAAACCATAGTGGAATGTTTGTTATAAAATCTTCATGAATGGAACCAAATAACTAAAGGCTGACTTTAAAAGCTATATTCTCCAATTATTCAAAGTCTAGCAATATCACAACTTTCCACAGAAGGTCCCCAAAGCCTAATATATTGAGATGAGACTATTTGCTAGAGGGATGGAAAAGGAATCAGGAACATATGGATTGAAATTTTGCCTGTAACATGTACTAGCTCTGTGGCCAGGGGCAAGTAACTCAACCTTTCTTAGCCTCAGTCTCCTCAATTGTACATTGATGATGATAACACTTGTAATGACTATCTCTTGGGATTGTTGTGAGGCTCAAATGAAATAGTTGACCTAAATCACTTTGCAAAACTCAAAGCATTATGTTAAGATCCATTAACATTATGTTTGTCATTATGAAAATTTCGGATGTTTTAGCTCATCATGTAAGATGCTTCACAATAATTTTCATTTTATTCATTATTAACACTAGCCAGAATTTTTTGGATGAAGAATTATTTCAATTCATCCCATTTTCACTTTAAAAAAATGCTTTTAAACATTGTATATTTTATTTGTATATTTATTATTTTGCCAGAACCATGGAAATATTTTTTAAATTTGGTGATATGCCACAACCATCTGAATTAGCCTCACTAAAACAAATTGAAGATGGCTTCTGTCATATTCACCCTTCTACTGTACTTGCGATTTGGTGCTTGAAATAGGCTTGTAGATATTAGTTTCATTGTCAAGGGTCTTGGTCTTACTACTTTTATTTTTTTCCCTTCAAACTTCCTTATTTTATTTAATTATACACAATGAACATTGACACAAAACTCATTTCCTCCCCCAAAATAGAACTAAGAATATAAATGGATTCCATGCCTCCCCCACTCCCACCTTTTTTGCACTTAATCCTCTGAAATAGAGTAGTAATCAACTAGTGGGATATCATGTATTTCTACGCAAATTTAAATCAACTTTTAATCATGTGATCATCTTTAACTCATGTTTTATGATTTACCATTTTTGTTGAATACTTATCTATGGATGCTTCTAGGGTATTACAGCCTTCTTTGTATAATCTAATCTTTCACAAGAATAGCATTAGAAATGTTAACTTAATCCATTTGGAAATATTGTCATATCTATATAACCAGCATTACTCTGTCTTAACTGCAAGCTAAGCTAAGCTAAAAGAATTATCAATCTTTGACTTTGGTTTAATTAGTCAGATAAGGTAAGGTTGAAACATTTCCATCATGTTGAGGCATATAACATACTTTGTAGACCTTTATATAAACAGGAACTGGCATCTTGTCACAGACAAATTATATTCATACTAACAATAAGGCAAATTTTATTCATAGTCACAAATGTGTATATCTAGATGTACCTTATTTTAGTTTCTTTCTTTTTTCCCATCTGAAGGAGTTAGAAATTTATATTTCCTGGGGAGTAGGTAGAAAGACTACAATCACTTTCTTCTTTTTTTGATATTTATTTGAATTTTTGAAATATTAAAAAAAGATTTCTTAAGAAAATACTCTGGAGAGGCTTAGAAAAACCCCACATTAAAAAGACCTATACTGATCAAGTCCCCTTCATCACCATGGAGCTAGCCAAGACTTCAAATAGTCACCATAAAATTATCTCCACAGAGCTGTGAAAGTGCTCTCTTGGAAAAGAGAAGAGGGAGAGAGGATTTATGGGGTGGGGGAACTGGATTCCTTGCATACTGAAGAATTCAGGGCAAAGAGAGTTATAAAAAATCATTTCACCATTCACTGAAAAGGAAAAAGTGGAGGTTGTAGTTACAGAGATTTTTGAGGGAAAATGCAGTTATCAGAATTGGGGAGATAGCAGAACCACTGATGGTTCAAGTCTTGCCTTAGTCTTACATTCTCTAGGATTCTTCATGACTCCATGTTTTCTCTACAAAATGGGTATTAAACTAGTTAACTCAAAAAAATGGATTGATTGTTAAAAGACTTTATAGAATGCAAGGTATTTGCATTTTTCATTGTCAGTGACTACATCTGACATAAAAATAATTCACATGCCTGCTAGTTACTTCTCATATGTTTAGAACTTCTATTATTTGATTAAGCACATCACTTGACACATAGTAAATATTTAATAAATGATTGATGACCTAAGTTTTTGATCATTTGCTTTTGGTCATAAGATCATAAATATGGAACTGGAAGGGATAGTAGAAGCCATCTAATCCAAGTTCCTCCTCTCGTAGATTAGAAAACTGAGGCTGAAGGGCACACATAATTGTTATGGGTGATGATGGAACTCAGGTCCATAGAGCAAGACATTTTACCACTGCATCACATCTAATGGAAACCTCCAATTTCTGTCACATCAGTAATTTCTTTTATCCTCTCTTGTTTTGGCACTTAACCTTTGGTGTATAAAATGACATTACTTGAAAATTATTTTGTTTAAACTTACCTTAATATAAAAAAAGCCTTGAGGAAATGTAGAATGAAATGTAGTCACTGATTAGGTCAGTTAATTTCCCACAGGCATTGAGGGAAATAAAGAGATATTTATTAAAGGTATAGTAAGAGACACATTTCTGTATATTGGTGTGAAGTCAGCTTTACAACCCTAGTAAAGGTTGGATCAATTCTCCCATTTATAGCTCAGACCCTGAGGGCTTCATACTAGCTTAGCTATCTACAATGATGGCCAAGAAGAAAGTGGCACGTAAGATTGAAGGCTGCTTGAGGGGAATGGGGTAAGGAGAAAAAGATTGAGGAAAGGGATATATTTTTTTTTCAGTGTTTGAGAAATAAAGTGTAGATTCCCAAGCCAATGTCAATAATAAATCAAAAAACAAGCACTTGTTAATCATGTGAAAAAGCAGATCCCATTAGTCTAGGTTGGGAAGAGGGAATAGAAACATTTTCTTTCAATGAGAGTCCCCTCAGCTCTGGGCTCCCACGTAATTCTTGGAGGACTCTAAAGAAAGGGATCAGATTTTTTTCTCATTATCTCTGGCTCTTTAATTCCCCACCCTTGAGCCCCAGGGAACATAACTTAAACCTCTGGTTTAACTCAGGTATAGGGTCTGGACCTCAATTTGAAGTATATATAAGGTACAGGGCATCAATTTATTTTTTTCTCCACACAAAAGTAATGTTTAAACACAAAATGTTTACAAGAGTGCACTGATAAAAGTTAAACACAGTAACTTAAATCAAAGCATATATTAATTTGCTCTACTAATGAATAACTATCTCACCATCACATCATCTCTGCTCTTTCCCAACAACTACCTCAAGGTCTGTGCATGTCTTCTGACAAGCTTAGACTCGGCTTAGTCTATCTTCTTCTCAGAGGTCAGCTTCTTCAAAACATTTCAAGTTGCAAGAAGTTCCGCCTGTTACTAGTTAGGTCAGACTGTGGGATCCAGAAGATCCTACCTTTTTGAACTTGGAAATCGTCTCCAAGACAGCACATGTTCTTGCTGCCATGCGTGGGCAGCCACCATAACTACTCAGAGAGAAAGGCACTTCTTCCTTCCCTATGGCAAGTTCAATACAGTAAACTTCCAGAGTTCTCACATGATCAGCAGATGGGAAGAGAGAAAACCAGAAAGCAGAATCTCTCCTGCAAAGGTCTACTGACTCAGAGCTGAATCTTCTGTGACATTTGCCGGATACCACTTGCCACTGTCACAGAGAACAGAAGCCTAATAAAAGCTTTCCCTAATGTCAAGTCCTTCTGTGCTGAGCTATATACATAATATAAATGGCCACCTTGCATGATATATCCCCTTACATCCATGAGGTTGTTGAAAATGACAAAAATTCAGTGTTAAGGGGCTATAAAGAAATGAGTGCATTGATGGTAGAAATGTGAATTGGTACAATCTTTTTAGAAAAATGGCAATATAAACTAAGAATTAAGAAGCTGTTCATACTTAGATCCTACTATGAGGATTATAACTGAAAGATTTTATCGAAAGTAAAAAAAAGGTCTGTCCACGCAAAAAATAATTAGAGCAACATTATTTATAATAGCAAAATAATGGAAACCATTCATGTGTCTGATTGGGAGATGACTGAACAAATTTTGATTTCTGAAGGCAATGGAATATTAATGTGCTAAAAAAGTGATAAGTATGTTGGTTCGTTAAAAATATGGTAATGCAAAGTGATGAAAACAGAATCAGAGCACAAATATATACACTCACTTCATATCGAAAACTTTGTAAAGAGAACAATACTAACGTCTGGGAATATAAACAGGGCAAAGAAAAATCAGAGGACACAGGAACAAAAAAGATATTATGAGATTTTTAAAAATTCAACATTCCCATTTTTTTTTGTTTTTTTGGCAGGGCAATTGGGGTTAAGTGACTTGCCCAAGGTCATATAGTTAGTACATGTGTCAAGTGTCTGAGGCTGAATTTGAACTCAGGTCCTCCTGACTCCAGGGCCAGTGCTCTACTAGCTGTACCACCTAGCTGCCCCTATTCCCATATTTTGAAACAAAATTAAGCAATAAAATTTATAGTGTTAAGTATGATCATTGAAAACTTACTAGTGTCTTTGGATGTTTCTCTGTTGATTGTCGTTGCTAAGTTAAGAATAAATAATTATTAAAAAACAATACTCCTGGAGGCAGCCCCAGATCAGTCAGGATGACATACATGGCTTGGTAACATCAGGGGAACCCTGCGCTTCCTAGCTGCCAAGGGAGAGTGAAGGGTTGGGGCAAGTTGGGAGATGAGGATGAATAGAACAGAAACAGAGCGATATGATTTTGTCCATATACCACATTCAATATGGAAGGGAGCCTTTTGTCATAATAGTGAAGGAAGGGACCAAATCCTCAAAGAGTTTTTGAACAGGCAGCTATTCAACAAAACAGTGGAAAGTGCTGTCGGAGACGTGTAAAACAAATAGCCATCCTGTGGGAAAAGATGACCTTGGACATCAAATAAGCCTTTTTCAGTTGCAGCAAAAGTGACACTTACCTGCCATATATGATGGCCTTGCAGAGCTCAGTTTGTCTGAATTTGTTACCAAATGATCAGGACTGGGAAGGCTTATTTCTGGCACTTTCCAATATTAAGGTGTACTATCACTAATGTTTCATAAATACAATGCAGACTGTCCATGTTTCTAGAATTTAACTTACAAAACAACTAAACTTTATATTTACTTATCTGTGTATGTGTCGTAATATCCAGTAGAAGGTAAGCTTATAGAGAACAGGATCAATTTCTCTTTTCTTTTGTATCCTTATGGCCAATGTAGTACCTCACACATGGTGGGTGTTTAATGATTGTTAGTTGAATTGAATTTGTTCTAATGAATTTTTCATCAGCAATGTCTCCTTGATTATGATGTCCTTTTAAAAATAAGAATGGCTGAATGTTTGAATGAAAGAAATGCCCTTTCACCCAGCTATATAACTGCTACCTATTCCCAAAAATGAATAAAGAAATAGGAAAGATCCTATATGTAACATACATACATATATATATATATATATGTATGTATATGTGTGTGTGTGTGTGTGTTTAGAGCAGCTCTATTTGTAATGGCAAAAAACTGGAAACTAAAGGGATTCCTATCAATGGAGGTATTCCTATCAATCAAATCCTGTGGCTCCCTCTTGCCACCAGGATTAAATATAAAATCCACTGTTTGGCTTGTAAAGCCTTCTACAACATGGCCCCTTTCCACCTTTGTATTCTTCATACATCTTACATGCCCTTTCTCCCCACCCCTGACCCTCACATATCTAGGGACACTGGCCTCCTTCCTATTCCTCACATATGACACTTTATCTCTTGACTTGTAAATTGTCACTGTTGTCACCTATGCCTAAAACTCTCTTCTTCCTTATCTTCGCTTCCTGGCTTCCCTCAAGTCTCAGCTGAAGTTCTACCTTCTATAAGAAGCCTTTCCCAATATCTCTAAATGACAGTTTCCTCTGTTGATTATCTTTAATTTCTCTTGTCTACATCTTGTTTGTATGTAGCTGTTTGCATGTTCTCTCTCTCATTAGGTAACACGCTCCTTGAGAGCAGAGCCTATCTTTCCACTTTCTTTGTATCCTTAGTACTTGATAAGGTGTCTGGTACAGAGCAGATGCTTAATAAATTTTAGTTGACTGAATGACTAGTCTGCTAATGTTATGGTGTACTATTGTGCTATAAGAAATGAGGATATATATCAAATAGACATAGAAAGACTTATATGAACTGATGCAGAATAAGGTTACCAGAAGAACAATTTGTACTATAACATTACTATTACAAAAAATGAATTATTTTGAGGACTTTGATAAACTAACAAAGAATGAAATGATCAGAACCAGGAGAACAATTTATAAAATAAAAAGAATATTGTAGAAAGAAACAACTTTGAAAGTTGTAAGAACTTTGATCAATATGATGATAATCCATTATTCTAATGAATCTAAGATGAAACATACCGTCCACCTCATGAGAAAGAGGTAATACTGCATTCCCCATGTAAAATTTGGGTTCTAAAAATGGGGTGTGTCTTATACAGTAGTTTTAGATTTTTTTACTTGCGTTTCCCACTTTTTGTGCTTGTTTTTGTGCTCATTGTTTCACATTTATTACTGCTATATTAGGTTACATTTTGCCACGTTCTACCCAGAAATGGCTCAGAAAAGATTTTCCTACAGTGCTGAATTCGAGTTAAAAGTGATCCAGTTTGCAAAAGTGAATGGAAATTGCGCTGCTGAACATAAGTTTGGTCCTCCTCCAACTGAGAAAACAATCCAAGACTGGCTACAGGAAGAAGAAACCCTACTGAAAACACCACAGGAGAACAAGGCCATAAGAGGCAAGTCAGCAAAATGGCCTGATTTAGAGAGGGAATTGAAGATATGGATTGAAGAGCAAAGGGCAATTGGAATTTCTGTGTCCACAAAGATGGTTCAGCATGAGGCAAGAAGAATTGCTGATGAAAAAAAAGTTACTGATTTCAAAGGAGGACACAACTGGTGCTCAGGTTCATGAAACAGAACGGGCTAAACACGTGTATATGCACCAGACTTGCCCAAAAGATGCCTGAAAGCTATGAGCAGATGAATAAAACTTGAGTTCAATAACTTTATGTTAATACAGTTTTTTTTCAAATTTCAGGCCCCCAAATTAAGGTGCGTCTTATACATGTTGTTGTTATTTAGTCATGACCAACTCTTTGTGACCCCATTTAGGTTTTCTTGGCAAAGATATTGGAGTGATTTGCCATTTTCTTCTCTACCTCCTTTTACAGGTGAGTAAGTTGAGGCAAATGGGTTAAATAGAATTGAATCTGGATTTGAACTTGGGTCTTCCTGATTCCAGTCCCAGAGCTCTCTTAGTTGTGCCACCTAGTTGTGTTGATTTCAGGTGCAGAATTAGCCACCTATTTTTCTGTACAGCCAATGAGGGTATTTATTTCACTTGATTATGAATATTTGTTACAAGCAATTTTCTTTTGTTCTTTGTTTTTCTCAAATGTAATGGAGGTGGGTGGGAGAGAAAATATATTGCTGTTAGTTATGAAAATATGTATTTTTCAAAATAGTGTGGAGAGTGTTACAGATGTGGAATATTGCATGAAGTTTCAGGTGAGGTCATCATATTGTTAGTTTTACTTGATTGTTTTACTTTTATAAGAGATCTCACAGAGTGAGAGTACTCTGTAAATGTTTATCAGGTAAAAACAAAAGACGTGTAGAAAGCTTTTTTTTTAAAATGGATAACTAAGTGCATGAATAAAAAGAATTTATTAGGAGCTCATTATGTGCTTGCTAAGTGCTTCAAAGACAGTTACTACACTAGAGGAACTTATGTTTCAATAGGTTGAGATAATAATTATAAGGGCGTGGCCAGGGAGTGATATTTTGGTTTGAAAAGTTACAGGGATGATCAGTGGAGCCATAGGGGAGTACAGACATACTCCTTCTAGGATCAATCAGAGAAGTGATCTGATTGTGGCTCCAGAGATGGAAGGGGGATAGGCTATTGGGAAGGGCAAGAGGCATATGAATAGCAACTCAGCATAGCAACTGTTGTTTGTCCTTCATTTTTCTTTTTTTTTTTACACTATTAAAGATCTTTATTTAGGTTTGGTCAGTACAGATAAGATATAGTGGAGTCACAGAGCAATCTGCATTAACAGGATACAACAGTTCATAAAAACTGAGTAACTATGCCCACAAAATTCTTAAAAATTTAGTCACCTAAAGAGAAAATGCACAGATGTATGGTGGAAAAAACTGTGATTAACACTGAAACTACTATGGGACTCTGTCCTTCATTTTTCAAAGAGGATCAATGACAACACATGGGTCTTGAATGAATTGGATTTAAGTGAGATAGAGTTGCACAAAGTCATCAGCCTCACTTTCTCTTCCAGTCATAGAAGTCCAGTGGCAAGACAAAAATCAAGATGTCTGGCTATGGCCCAGGATGACTTTATCTTCTTTGATGTTTGACCAAGCTCTAAGTACTTTATAGCACCTGCTTCAGCTGCCTTCACCACCATTGGAACAAATTGTTCTCATCTGAGAGATGAGGGAAGTCTTCACATGGGGCAGACATCTCCCAGATTTACCATTTGGTTTGATGCCTGTCAGTTACCCTGAGAAGAGGTCAGAGGAGTGAAAAGTGATTGAAGTCAGGGACCTCTATTTAGTGGGTTGCTGAAGCAGCTGCCAATTAAGATTGGGTCAGACGGAAGAGTGGGAGGGGATCAGGTAACTGGAGCTAGATTTCTAGGCATGAAAGGGTTAAATCCTCCATACTCTTTATAGCTATTTTTATTTTTAGTATGGACTCTCCTTTTCTCACTAGATAGAACTCTGGTCCTAGAGTCAGGAAGATTTGAATTCAAATCCAGCCTCAGACATACACTAACTATGTAACCCTCGGCAAGTCACTTATCCCTATTTGCCTCAGTTTCTTCATATATAAAATGAGCTGGAGAAGGACATGGCAAACCACTCCGATATCTTTGCCAAGAAAACCACAAATGGGGTCACAAAGAGTCAGACATGAATGAAAAATAACTGAAAATCCTTTATGGACTTTTTATTGCTTCCCTCTGCCTAGTTACGTCTTCTTTCTCTTTATCTTATCACCCCTATCTTTTTTTGGTTAAGGAAAAGGAGAACTAATGTGGTACAGTGGAAAGACTACTGTAATTAGACTTGTATGACACTCTGCGTTCATATCTCAGGCCTGTCACTTTTTAGCTATGTACCTTAGGACAAGTCTTAACCTAGCTAGATTTCTGTTTCCTCATTTCTAAAATCAGAGAATCAGTATATGCCTTATAAGGTCCCTTCCAGATTTAAATACATAATACTGTGACAAGTCCCCTGCTCTTTCCTCCAGGGAAGACTAAATAGCCTCAATTTGGACCCCAAAGCTTCCAGAAAGATTCGTTTACATTTCAGAGTAAACCTGGACAGATTCAATACATTCAGACGATAAGGTCATTGAACTTGACACATCCATACCTTACATCAGGGCTGTCCAACCTTAGTTTTTTATTGAAACGACAGACAATATGTTTTGAGTTGTCATTTTAGTGACAGCTCTGCAGCAGTTCAGCTTCATTTACTAAAGCATTTATGTAAATTGCTATGTTTATAGGCTGGTTGCATAAATCACACCATGGGCGGACAGCTCTGCCTTATATTATTAGTAATAGTTCTAAATCTTTTTCAAGGGCACAACATGGCTTTAGATTGTAAATTTCCAAAGGACAAGGAACAGTATTTCTGTTGTGGTTTGGAGTGCTGGGAACCCTGAGATATGAGGGTATAGGGCAAGTCCTCCTGGAAAGAATTCAAGCACTCAAGCCTTCTTTCAGTCAAAGTATCAAGATTTATGGTAATGCCAACAGGAGCTGGTGAGATTCTTAGGGAATCTGCAGGTTAATGGGGGATGAAAATGATACTTTTATACAGAAAAAGGGTCAGTGAAAAGATCTTGATGGAATTAAGAAATGGTAAATAACCTGGGGTGGGTCAGGCACAGACAATGAAAGCAGTTAAGTGGTCTTGTTGTGTTTGTCTTTCATTTTCTTTTTCCTCCCCTTTTTTTGAGGGGGGAGGCAAGGCAATTGGGGTTAAGTGACTTGCCCAAGGTCACACAGCTAGTAAGTGTGTGAAGTGTCTCAGCCAAGATTTGAACTCAGGTCCTCCTGACTCCAGGGCTAGTATTTTACCCACTGCATCACCTAGCCGCTCCTGTCCTTCATTTTCAAAGAGCACCATGACATCAGGAAAATGATGATATGACTTGCAGTTGACTTTGATTTGAATGAGGGAGGGCTATGCAAGGTCACCAGCCTTACTTTCTCCTCCAGAGCCATCTGGGTCCAGGGGCCTGATGTTCATCAGGATGACTGGAGATGGCCCAGGGTGCAATGGGAGACCTTGGCCTTTTTAGGCTAAGGCCTTTTCAGGTTTTCTCTTTGATTAATGTAACACCCACTCAGTGAATAGGCCTCTTTAAGAAGTGAGTCAAGGCATGACCCCTTTAATCAGAAAGAAGAAAAAAAAATCAAACTGGGAGATGAAGACCCTCAGGATTGCTGTTCCAAAGAGAAACAGTTATCATTGACATTCACTCTTAGTTAGGAGGGCCCACAAATAGCCATTAAGTGGAGCTTGGGCAGGACATATTGTGGTCCAATCTATGAGCTGCAGAGTGAAATGGGGGAGAAAAGAAGAAAGAAAGAAAGAAAGAAAGAAAGAAAGAAAGAAAGAAAGAAAGAAAGAAAGAAAGAAAGAAAGAAAGAAAGAAAGAGAAGGAAGGAAGAGAAGGAAGGAAGGAAGAAAGAAAGAAAAAGAAAAAAAAAAGAAAGAAAGAAAGAAAGAGAAGGAAGGAAGGAAGAAAGAAAGAAAAAGAAAGAAAGAAAGAAAGAAAGAAAGAAAGAAAGAGAAGGAAGGAAGGAAGGAAGGAAGAAAGGAAGAAAGAAAGGAAGGAAGAAAGAAAGAAAAAGGGAAGGAAGGAAGGAAGGAAAGTTAAAGAAAAATGATGAGGTTAACCAAAATGATGAGGTTTAGGGAACCATAGGTTTTTAGGGATGCTTGAGACCCCAAAATACTGACATACTGAGTCCTGCCAAATGAATTTGACTCAAGCCTTTTCATAGCCAAAAAAACCAAAGTTTATTAAAGATTCACCATATTGGGTAGACTCTTAATGAGTCTGAGCATTTGCGATGCTAATGCCAGCAGGCCCATATTGAATCTAAGCTAAGCTAGATTGAATCTGAGCTTAGCTAGATTGAATCTGAGCAGCTTCATGGAGGCAAGATGAAACTTATAGGGGCGGAGCCAAGATGGCGGCTGGGAAGCAGTGATTGGCGTGAGCTCCCCACCAAGTCCCTCCAAAAACCTATAAAAAATGGCTCTGAACCAATTCTAGAGCTGCAGAACCCACAAATTGGCAGAGGGAAGCAGGGCTGCAGCCCAGGACAGCCTGGATGGTCTCTGGGTAAGGTCTGTCCCACATGGAGCTCCCAGCCCCCAGCTGAGGGGAGCGGAGCTGAGCCCAGCGCACGCGGTGCGAACAGACCAGACGCGGACCTACCAGACCAGGAGATGAGCAGAGAGTGCCCCGGCATCCTGAATTACTGAGCTGTGGCATCCACCAGACCTCTCAACCCACAAAGAGCAAAGACATCAGAGAAGGTTAGTGGGAAAAGCTGCGTGACTGAGTTTGCGGTTCGGCCACTGCCCCTGGGGCAGCGGAGGTGGGGCAGCTTTAGAACAAAGGCTGCAGTTGCTTCTGGCCCCAGGCCCACCTGGTAGGAGGAATTAAGTGGCTGATC
>JAQQSZ010012797.1:0-11918 GCA_028646595.1 Phalanger gymnotis | reverse complement strand
AGTGTACAAGAAACACATTTGAAACAGGGGGATACACAAAGGGTAAAAGTAAAAGGCTGGAGTAAAATATATTGCGCTTCAGCTAAAGTAAAACAAAACAAAACAGGTGTAGCAATCCTAATCTCAGACAAAGCAAAAGTAAAGATAGATTTAATTAAAAGAGATAAGGAAGGACACTATATCCTGCTAAAAGGCACCATAAACAATGAAGCAATATCATTGTTTAACACATATGCATCAAGTGGTATGGCATACAAATTCTTAGAGGAGAGGTTAAGGGAGTTACAGGAAGAAATAGACAACAAAACCATAATAATGGGAGACCTCAAACTCGCCCTCTCTGAACTTGATAAATGTAACCTCAAAATAAATAAGAAGGAATTTAAGGAGGTTAACAGAATTTTAGAAAAGGGGATATGATAGCCCTGTGGAGAAAACTGAGTGGGGATAAAAAGGAATGTACTTTTTCTCAGCAGTACATGGCACATACTCAAAAATTGACCATGGACTAGGGCATAAAAACCTCACAATCCAGTGCAGAAAGGAAGAAGTAGTCAAAGCACACTTTTCAGATCACAATGCAATAAAAATTATTTGTAATAAAGAACCATGGAAAAATAAGCTAAAAATTAATTGGAAACTAAATAATCTAATTCTAAAGAATAAGTGGGCCAAAGAAGAAATCAGAGAAACAATCAATAACTTGATTCAAGAGAATGACAATAATGAGACAACATACTAAAACTTATGGGATGCAGCAAAAGCAGATCTTAGGGGAAGTTTATGCTTACATGCTTAAATGAATAAAATAGAGAAAAAAGAGATCAAAGATTTGGGCATGCAACTGAAAAAGCTAGAAAAAGAACAAATTGAAAATTCCCAATTAAATGTCAAATTAGAAATACTGAAAACCAAAGGAGAGATTAATAAAATTTAAATCAAGAAAACTATTGAATTAACAAATAAAACAAAGAGGTGGTTTTATGAAAAAAACAAGAAAATTGATAAACTTTGGTCAATTGGATTAAAAACAAAGAAAGAAGAAAATCAAATTACTACTATCAAAAATGAAAAGGGTGAATTCACCTCTAATGAAGAGGAAATCAAAAGAAAAATTAGGAATTATTTTGCCCAATTGTATGCTCATATATTTGACAACCTTAGGGATATGGATGAATATCTACAAAAAACATAAATTGCCCAGGTTAACAGAAAAGGAAGTAAAATTTCTAAATAACCCCATCTCAGAAAAAGAAATCAAGCAAGCCATCAATGAACTCCCTAGGAAAAAATCTCCAGAGACAGATGGTTTTACATTTGAATTTTATCAAACATTTAAAGAACAATTAATTCCTATACTTTATAGACTATTTGGGAAAATAGGTGAAGAAGGAGTCCTACCAAATTCTTTTTATGACACAAATATGGTACTAATACCCAAACCAGGTAGAGTCAAAACAGAAAGATAATTACAGACCAATTTCCCTAATGAATATTGATGCAAAATTTTAAAATAAAACGTTGGCAAAAAGATTATAGCAACTTGTCATGAGAATAATACACTATGACCAGGTAGGATTTATGCCAGGAATGCAAGGCTGGTTCAATATTAGGAAAACTATCAGTATAATTGATCATATCAATAACAAAACTAGCAGAAACCATATGATCATCTGAATAGATGCAGAAAAAGCCTTTGACAAAATACAACACCCATTCCTATTAAAAACACTAGAAAGCATAGGAATAAATGGAGCCTTCCTTAAAACTATAAATAGCACCTACCTAAAACCATCAACAAGCATTATTTATAATGGGGATAAGCTAGACACATTCCCAATAAGATCAGGGGTGAAACAAAGATGTCCATTATCACCCCTACTATTCAATTTGGTACTAGAAATGTTAGCTGTAGCAATAAGAGAAGAAAAAGAAATTGAAGGAATTAGAATAGGCAAAGAAGAAACTAAATTATCACTTTTTGCAGATGACATGATGATTTACTTAGAGAATCCTGGAAAATCAAGTAAAAAACTACTTGAAATAATAAACAACTTTAGCAAAGTTGTAGGACATAAAATAAACCCACATGAATCCTTGTTATTCCTATACATTACTAACAGAGCCCAACAGCAAGAGATAGAAAGAGAAATTCCATTCAAAGTTACTGTCGGCACTATAAAATACTTGGGAGTCTATCTGCCAAGACAAACCCAGGGTGTATATGAACATAATTATAAAACACTTTTCATGCAAATAAAGTCAGATCAAAATAAATGGAAAAATATCAGTTGCTCATGGTTAGGCTGAGCTAATGTAATAAAAATGACTATTTTACCTAAATTAATCTATCTATTCAGTGCCATACCAATTGGACTACCAAAAAAATTATTTTGAGAGCTGAATAAAATAATAACAAAATTCATCCGGACAAACAAGTGGCCTAAATATCTAGGATATTAATGAAAAGAAATATTAGGGAAGGTGGCCTAGCCATACCAGATATTAAACTGTATGATAAAACAGCAGTCATCAAAACTACCTGGTACTGCCTAAGAAACAGAGTCGTAGATCAATGGAATAGGATAGGTACACAAGATGGTGAAGTCAATGACTACAGCAATCTATTCTTTGGTAAACCCAAAGAATCCAGCTTCTGGGCTAAGAATTCACTGTTTCACAAAAACTGCTGGGAAAATTGGAAAATGGTAGGGCAGAAACTGGGCATAGACCAATACCTTACACCATATACCAAAATAAAGTCAAAATGGGTTCATGATTTAGGAATAAAGGCTGATACTATAAACAATTTGGGAGAGCAAGGAATAGTTTACCTGTCAGATTTGTGGAAAAGAAAAGAATTCATGACACAACAAGAGATAGAGAGCATTACAAAATGCAAAATGGATAATTTTGATTATGTTAAATTGAAATGTTTTTGTATAAAAAAGCCAATGCAACAAAGATTTGGAGGGAAGCAGAAAATTGGGAGAAAATATTTGCAACTGGTGTCTCTGATAAAGGCCTCATCTCTAAAATATACAGGGAACCGAGTCAAATTTATAGGAATGCAAATCATTCCCCAATTGATAAATGCTCAAAGGATACGAGCAGGGAGTTTTCAGAGGAAGAAATTAAAGATATCTATAGGCATATGAAAAAATGCTCAAAATCACTACTGATTAGAGAAATACAAATCAAAACAACTGTTTGGTAACACATCTCTCCTGTCAGATTGGCTAAAATGACAAAATGGGAAAATGATAAATGCTGGAGAGGATGTGGGAAAATTGGAACATTGTTACATTGCTGGTAGAGTTGTGAACTGATCCAGTCATTCTGGAGAGCAATTTGGAACTATGCCCAAAGGACCAAGAAAATGTTCATACCTTTTGACCCAGCAATACCACTTCTAGGGGTGTATCCTAAAGAGATCACACAAGTGGGAAAAGGACCCATATGTACAAAAATATTTATAACAGCTATTTTTGTAGTAGCAAAGAATTGGAAATCAAGGGGATACCCATCAATTGGGGAATGACTGAAGAAGTTGTGGTACATGAAGGTAATGGAATACTATTGTGCTATAAGAAACGGGGAACATACAGACTTCATAACAACCTGGAAAAACCTACATGATATAATGCTGAGTGAGTGGAGCAGAACCAGGAGAGCATTATATACAACCACAAATATATGGATTCTGTGGTGACTAACCCTGATAGACTTTGCTTTTCTCAGCAACACAAGGTGCAAAGACAACTCCAAAAGACTCATGATGGAGAATGCTATCTACATCCAGAGAAAGAACCATGGAGTCTAAATGCAAATTGAGGCACACTTTATGCTCACCTTTTTTTCCCATTTTTTTTTCTCTTTTGTTTTTGTTTTGGGGTTTTTTTTGTCTTTTTTTGGTTCTGTTTCCTCTTTGTCATGATTCATTCCATTGGTCATAATTCTTCTTGACAAATTGACTAGTGTGTTATATGTAGAAGATATATTGGATTCCATGCCATCTTGGGGAGGGAGGCAGGGTAAGTGGGGAAGAAAACACGGAACTCAAAATTATGTAGAACTGAGTGTTGTTAACTAAAAATAAAAAAATCTCAAAAAAATTTTTTTGCCACCAAAAAAGAGCTGCTACAAATATTTTTGTACATATAGGTCCTTTTCCTTTCTTTTTATCTTTTGGGATATAGACCTAGTAGTGATACTGCTGGGTCAAATTGCTGTACGGAATGGTTGAATCAGGTCACAGTTCCAACAATAATGAATTAATGTCTCATTTTTCTCAAATTTCCTCCAAAATTTGTCATTTTCTTTTTCTGTCCTACTAGCCAATCCAATAGGTGTGAGGTAGTACCTCAGCATTGTTTTAATTTGCACTTCTCCAATCAATAATGAGTGAGAGCATTTTTTAGAAGGCTATAGATAGCTTTCATTGGTACATTTGAAAACTGTTCATATCTTTTGATCATTTATCAGTTGGGAAATGTGTCTTATTTTTATGCTTCGAGTCAGTTCTCTATGTGTTTGAGAAGTGAGGTCATTGTCAGAGAAACTTGCTTCAATTTTTTTTCACAGTTACTACTGCTAACGGTATTTCCCTCTCTCTTGGCAATCAAAATGGGCTCTTAGCACTTCATTCAACCAAGTGCCCTTGAAGAGTTTGGCCTTTATTTCCTTGATTAAATTAGGGGTCCTTGATGACCTCCTTGTGGCAAGGGAAAGTCTAGTTTACATGGGTTTGAGTGACATGTTTGTGACATCAGATACTTTTAGACCCTGTGGGTTTAAGTTGACATTTTTGTGATGATTTTAGGTCACCCTTGACCCTGAAAAAAGATGTAAAACCAGAGGTTGGCTTTCCTTTTTTGGAGCTCTGACCCACAGCAGTAGTGGCGCATGTGACTCTGGGCCTGCTGTTGTTATGAGCTCCCTGGCTGAACTCAGATGTTGGTAACTATGAATTGTATTTGGTCTGTCTGTTGATGTCTGTAATTTGTTTCACTTGCTCTGAAGTTCAGGGTGCTGCCTTTTTCCCCTGAACTGAGTGAATGGTATCTGTATGCTGGATTAAAGTAAGATTGTCAACCCGTTAATGTTGCTTTCCTTGGTGAAGCAGATCAAAAGAACCTGGGCTTGCTGTGTTCTGTGAGCTGGTTGTTGTTGGTTTTCACTGCCACAGCAGCTGCTCGCCAGATTGTTGAAACACCCTCCATGCTATTTCCTCTCATTTATTCTATTCTCTCTCTTTTCATGCTGTCCTTCCTAAAAAGTGTTTTGTTTCTTACTATCCCCTTCCCTTATCTGCCCTCCCTTCTATTATTCCCCCTCTTCTCTTATCCCCTTCCCTTCTACATTGCTGGAGAGTAAGAGATTTCTTTTATTTATAGTATTTTTCCCCCAAGTTACATTTCGAGAATATTTTTAGCATTCTTTTTTACAAGATATTGAGTTCCAATTTTTCTCCTTCTCTTGCTCACATCTCCTCTTCTGAAAATGCTAGGCAATGTGATATAGGTTGTACAGGTTCTACAATATAAAAATATTTCCATATTAGTCACAGTTGTGAAAGACAAAACAGAAGAAAAAGAAAAAAATACACAAGAAAGAATAAACTAAGTGAAAAAAAATATGCTTCACTATGCATTCAGAGTCCATCAGTTCTTTATTTGGATACAGACAACATTTTCCTTCACGAGTTCTTTGCACTTGTATTGGATAGTTGGATTAATGAGAAGATCTGAGTTATTCATAGTTGATCATCACACAATGTTGCTGATACTGTGTAAAATGTTTTCCTGGTTCTGCTCATTTAACTTTGACACAGTTAATATAAATCTTTCCAAAATTTTCTGAAATCTACCTGTTTATCATTTCTTATTGCACAATAGTATTCCATTACATTCATATGCCTCACCTTGTTTGGGTCAATCCCCAATTGATGGGCATGCCCTCAATTTCCAATATGTTGTCACTATGAAAAGGGCTGCTATAAATAATTTTGCACATGTAAATCCTTTTTCCCCTTTTTATGATCTCTTTGGGATATGGACCTAACAGTAATATTGCTACATCAAAGGGTATGCATGGTTTGGTTCCCCTTTGGACATTCTTCCGGAATGGTTGGATCAGTACACAAATCCACCAATAGAGCATTAGTGTCCCAATTTTTCCACATCTTCTCCAACATTTATCATTTTCCTTTTTTCTCATATTAGCCAATCTAATAGATGTGAAGTGGTATCTCAGAGTTGTTCCAATTTGCATTTCTCTATTTAAAAGTGATTTAAAGCAGTTCTTTATTTGCCTATAGATAGCTTTGTTTCCTTCATCTGAAAACTACCTGATCATATGCTTTGATCATTTATCAATTGGAGAATTGTATTTTTATAGATTTGACTCAGTTGTCTATGCATATGAGAAATGAGGCCATTATCAGAGACACTTGCTATATTGTTTCCCAGATTTCTGCTTTTCTTCTAATTTTAATTACATTGTTTTTGCTTATACAAAAGCTTTTTAATGTAATATAATCAGAATTATCTATTTTATACTTTTTAATGCTCTCTGCCTCTTGTTTATTCATGAATTCTTCCCCTCCCCATAGATCTGATAGGTAGACTATTCCTTGGTTTTCTAATTTGCTAATGGAGTCACCCTTTATATCTAAATCATGCACTCATTTTAACCTAATCTTGGCATGTGGTGTGAGATGTCGATCAATACCTAACTTGTGTTCTGTTGTTTTCCAGTTCTCCTAGTGGTTCTTGTCAGAAAGTGAGTTCTTAATCCCAAAAGCTGGGGTTTTTAGGTTTGTGAAACACTAGACTACTATGGTCATTGACTACTCTGTCTTGTGTGCCTAATGTATTCTACTGAATCATCATTTTATTTTTTAGCCAATACCAAACAGAGAACTTCCTTTGTATTTTTTTTCATTAATTCTCTTGATTTTCTTGACCTTTCATTCTTCCCAATGAATTTTGTTATTTCTTTCTATCTATGTAATATAAAATAAGTTTTTGGTAGTTTGATTGGTGTGGCCCTGAATAGGTAAATTAGTTTAGGCAGAATTGTCATTTTTAGTATGTTGGCTCTGTCTACCCATGAGCAATTGATATTTTTCCAATTATTTGGATCTGACTTTATTTGTATGAAAAGTTTTTTTGTAATTATGTTCATATAGCTAGTTCCTGGGTTTTTCTTGGTAGGTAGACTCCTAAGTATTTTATATTGTTTACAGTTGCTAGTATTTTGTTCAAAATTTTTGGATTGATATTCATTAGGGAGATTGGCATGTAATTTTCTTTCTTTTTTTTTTAGCTCTTCCTGGTTTAGGTATCAGCACCATTTTTCTGTCATAAAAGGAGTTTGGTAGGACTCCTTCTTTGCCTGTTTTTCGAATAGTTTATATAGTATTGGAATTAATTATTCTTTGAATGTTTGGTAGAATTCACTTGTAAATCAGTCTGGCCATGGAGATTTTTAACTAGGGAGTTTATTAATGACTCATTCAATTTCTTTTTTTAAGATGGGAGTATTTAGGCATTGTATTTCCTGATTTGTTAATCTAGTTAATTTATATATTTTAAAGTATTCATTCATTTCACTCAGAATGTCAGATTTTTTGGCATACAATTGGGCAAAATATTTACTAAGGATTGCTTTAACTTCTTCTTCGTTGGTGATGATTTCACACTTTTCATTTTTGATACTGGATATTTGGTTTTCTTCTTTGTTTTGTTTAAATTAAATTAGCCAATGCTTTATCTATCTTATGTTTTATTTTTTTTCATAAAACAACCCCCTAGATATATTTGTTAGCTCAATTTTTTTTTAACTTTCTATCTTATTAATCTCACTTTTGGTTTTCAGGATTTCCAATTTGCTGCTTAAGTGAGGATATTTAATTTGTTATTTTTCTAGTCTTTTAGTTGCATATCCAGTTTATTGATCTATTCTTTTTCTGTTTTGTTGATGTAAGAATTTAGAGAAATAGATTTTACTTGAAGTGTGGCATTGACTGAGTTCCATAATTTTTCATAGTTTGTTTCATTATTGTAATTTTCTTTAATGAAATTATTGTTCCTTTGATTTGTCTTTGACTCCCTTATTCTTTATTCTGTTTAGATTATTTAGTTTCAAATTAATTTTTAATCTATATTTGCACTGCCCTTTGTTGAATGCAATTTCTACTTCATTATGTTTCATAAAGAAGACATCTATTATTTCTGCTGTTTTACATTTGATTTTGAGCTTTTTATGCTTTATTACATGGTCTATTTTTCTGTAGGTGCTATGTGTTGCTGAAAAAAAAAGTATATTCCTTTCTGTTCTGATTCAGTTTTCTTCAAAGGTTTGTCATATCTAACTTTTCTAATGCAGTATTTATTTCCTTACTTATATTTTGGTTGGATTTATCAAGTTTTGAGAGGGGACATTTGAGGTCCCAACTAGTATAGTTTTGTTGTCTATTTCTTCTTGTTATTCACTTAATTTCCTTAAGAATTTGGATGCTATACCACTTGGTGAATATGTTTAGTATTGATGTTCTTCATTGTCTGTCAATGAAGATGTAGTGTTTTTTTTTTTTTAATCAAGATGTAGTTTCCTTCTGTAGTACCGACAGCGAGCAAGACACACCACAGAGTATAAGTTTTAAATGGAGAATTTTATTAGCTGGCATCCATTCCGGGGCAATAAACAGCCCAAATCAGAACGGCCAAGAGTAGGGGGTGAAGGAGACATATTTATACAGAAAAATCAAGGTGCAATGGTTCATTATCTCTTGAAACTTACATATGTTATTTTAGCAGACTCAGCAAGCCTGTGTTATTTCATTTTTACGGCCATGATACAAGAAGATGAACTTCCTTAATGGAATGGATTGTAAATACAACAAATTAGATAGTTGTCAAAGTGTCAACTGAAATTACAACCCAGGATCTCTGTGTCCAATTTGCCATTAACATTCCACAACATGGTATATGTTCATAAAATATCAGGATAAGGAAAAATCACATAATTCAAGATAATGTCTGGGGCTAATTAATGGCCATAGACAGACCAAGGGATGCTCCATCTGGGTTTGTTGACATAAGATAGAGATATCTCTGAGCCTACTCAGGGAACAAAGAGACTGTTAGGATTAGGCTTTTCTTCTAGTTAATTAGTTTAGGCTCTGAGTCTTGAGCAGTCATGGGGCCCCAGGGACATTTGCTGAAGGCCAGATGGCAGGGTCTTAGTCCATCCTTTCTTATGCAGACTGGGGGGTTTTATCAGGGGTTGTGGGGCAGGGATCTACAGCAATAACAAGTACCACACTTCCTCATCTCTTTGTTTAGGTCTTTTGCTTTTACTTTGAGGTCAGTATTTCTATCCCTGCTTTTTTTTTCTGACTTCAACCGAAACATAATAGATTCTTTCCCAGCCCCTTGCCTTTATTCTGTGTGTCTCTCTGCTTCAACTTTATTTCTTATAAACAAAATACTGAAGGGTTCTGATTTTTGATCCACTTTGTTATCCACTTCCATTGTAAGGGAGACTTCATCCCATTCCCATTCACAATTATGATTACTGTGTATTTCCCTCCATCCTGTTCTTCCTCTTGTTTGTCCTATCTTTCCTTTCACCCTTTTCCTCTTCACCAGTGTTTTACATCTGTCTACCATCTCCCCTGATCTGTCCTCTTTTCTGTCAGTTCCCTTGCCCCCTTACTTGATCTCCCCTCCTACTTACCTGTTGAGTAAGATAGACTTATACAGTCAACTGAGTGTGTATATTATTCTGTCTTAGAGCCAATATTGATGAGAGCAAGGTTCAAACAATGCTTATGGCCTGCCCTCCACTTTTCCCCTCCACTGTAAGAGGTATTTCATGCCTATTCACATGAAATAATTTACCCCATTCTACCTCTCCCTTTCTTCTGCATCCATTGTATTCCTCTTTCTTTTACCTTAATTTTCATGTCATTCCCTCAAATTAACTTTATATGCATACCTTCTACTTATATATATATTCCTTCTATCTATACTGTTATACAATTTTTAAGAATTGCAAAGATCATCTTCTCATATAGGGATGTAAACACTTCCTCTCCATTGAATTCCTTATGTTTTCTTTTCCCTTTTTTCATGTTTATGCTTCTCTTGAGTCTTAGAGGTCAAATTTTTGGTTAAGTTCTGGTCTCCTTATGAAAGCTTGAAATCTTTCTATTTCATTGAATGATTAACTTATCCCTTGATGCTTATTTTTGCCAAGTAAGTGATTCTTGCTTGTTGCCCTAGCTCCTTTGCCTTCTGGAATATCATGTTCCAAGACCACTGATCATTTAATGTTGCAGCTGCTAAGTCCTGTATAATCCTGCTTGCAGCCTCTTGATGTTTGAATTGTTTTTTTCCTGGCCACTTGCAGTATTTTTCCCTTGACCTGATAGTTCTGAATTTGGGCTATAATGTTCCATGGAGTTTCTATTTTGAGATCTCTTTTTTTTTTCTTTTTTAGGAAAATAAACCTTTAATTTGAAGAGAAAGGCACTGAGGAGAAAAAGCCACTGGCCTGCTTGGCACTGGGGTGGGTGGCTGGTCCCAGAAAGGAGGGGAGGTGTTCTGATTTGACTTAATTAGAGACAGTAAGACATCACTGGAGCCTCTCAGGGAGGACTCTGAGAAGGCTCAGGCCATCTCAGCAGCATCAGATCAAAGGTGAGCTGGGGTCTGTGCAGGCTTCCTTCGCCCTTCACCAGCAAGGGGCCGGCCCCACTCTTCCCAGATGGTGAGGCCATCACAGGTGCAGATCTGCTTGGGGTTCTGGAAGAGGCCGGCTGAGCGAGCAATGACGCCACAAGCTAGCCTCTCTCCAGAGTTTCCAGTGACCTTGGAGAGTGGGTGGCCTCCCTGACCCAGGTCATGTTCACCTGCATCAATGACCAGGCTTCGGCCAATGACGTCCCACACCTTGAGCTTCTCGTCCTCCATTCTGAAAGTCACTCTGCCATCAGCACTGGCATAGACATTCCCCAGATCTCCCAGGTGCCTCTGGGCGTCCTTGGGGCCGCCATGGGGCATTCCATCAGGGTTGAAGTGGTCTCCACAGCTAGCACAATTTTGGGTCAAGTCCCCATACTGATGGACATGGAGGCCATGGGGCCCAGGCTCCAGGCCATCGATTGTCCCCTCGATGAGGCAGCATTGGGGGGACACTTGTAGGAAGCGCACGACTCCCTGCACGGCCCCAGGCTTCCCCAGCATGGCCACAGCTGCTTCCAGGTTCTCTGGGTTCTCACGAAGCATATGGCTGCCCATGCCCTTGAGCACTGCCTGGTGTCCTGTATCCTCCAGGAGACTCTGCACCTCCTGGCTGGGCAAGGTGGTGGTCACAAGGATGCTCTGATTCTCCAGTTGTACCTCTACTCCCTGGATACCTGCCAAGCCACGCAGGGATGTCTGCACCGAGTCCACGCAGCTCTGGCAGCTCATTTGCACAGCAAACTCCAGCGTGCATGCTGTCTTGCTGTCCCCAACCTGAGCAGGCGCAGCTACAGCAGAATTCATCTTCAACCTCCCAAAGCCAGTACCACTCTTCCAGTGATGCCTGAAGTCTACTCAAGATCTCTTTTTTGAGCTAATTGGTGGATTCTTTCAATGACTATTTTGCCTTCTGGTTCCAGGATATCAGGGCAGTTTTCCTAGATAATTTTTTGAAAGATGTCCAGATTCTTTTGCTTTTGGCTTTTAAGTAGTGCAATAATTCTGATATTATCTCTCTTGAATCTATTTTACAAATTATTTGTTTTTCCCATGAAATATTTCCCATTTTCTTCCATTTTTTTTCATTCTTTTGATTTTCTTTCATTGGTTTTTGATGTTTTATAGAGCCATTTGTTTCCACTTGCCAAATTTTAACTTTTCAGG
>JAQQSZ010012796.1:0-11918 GCA_028646595.1 Phalanger gymnotis | reverse complement strand
AGGTTTTTGGAGGGATTTGGTGGGGAGCTCACGCCAGTCACTGCTTCCCAGCCGCCATCGAATTGCTTAACTTCTTAGGGAAGGGGTATGGGGAGGGAAGAGGGGAGAGAATTTGGAACTCAAAGTTTTAAAAACACATGTTCAAAAACAAAAAAAAAAGTTTTTCCATGTAACTAGGAAATAAGATACACAGGCAATGGGGCATAGGAATTTATCTTGCCCTAAGAAAGGAAGGGAAAAGGGGATGTGAGGGGAGTGGGGTGACAGAAGGGAGGGCTGCCTTGTGAATGGGGCAACCAGAATATATGCCATCTTGGAGCGGGCGGGAGGGTAGAAATGGGGAAAAAATTTGTAATTCAAACTTGTTAAAATCAATGCTGAAAACTAAATATGTTAAATAAATTAAAAAAAAAGAGACAAGGTTAAGGGAGAAAACTGAATAAAGGGGGACCGGATAGGATGGAATTAAATATAGTTAGCCTTTCACAACATGAGGACTGTGGAAGAGTTTCACAAAATGATTCATGTGTGATCTATATCGAATTGCTTGCCTTCATAGGTAGAGTGTGTGGGAAGGGCAGAGGAGAGAGAATTTGGAACTCAAAGTTTTAAAAGCAGATGCTTTAAAAAAAGTAGTTTTGTGCATGCAGCTGGGAAACAAGATATACAGGGAATGGGGAAAAGAAACCTATCCTGCCCTACAAGAAGGTAAGGGGAAGGGGCACCAGGGGTGGGGTGAAAGAAGGGAGGGTTGACTGGGGAATGAGACAATCAGAATATATGCCATCTTGGAATGGGGAGGAGGGAAGAAATAGTGATAATATTTGTACCTCAAAATCTTGTGGAAATCAGTGTTGAAAACTGAAATATTATATAAAATTGATAAAAAAAAAAAAAAGTTTTTTTATCTCCTTGTTCCTGGGAATGAGAAGCTAGTCTCCTCAATGCTAACCAAATTGAAACATTTCTGTTCTTTCCCATGAAGGTAGCAGCTGGGAAGGCAGATATTGTCTGCCACATCTTCTTATCCTTAGATAGCCTTTGCCTTGTGTAGACATATCCTCAAATGACCTTGTCTTGCTAGGAGGCTGCCTTACAGAGGCTGAACCACTAAGCAGGATATACCTGGCTCTCCACAGCAGGTAAGTGGACTACCTTGTCCAAAGTCATATAAGTAGTAAGTGATAGAGCAAGAGTTTGAATCTCTGCTCACAGGGATACTGACCTCATTCACAGGAAATCAAAGATAAAAAACAAGAATGATCATTAACTTTATGCTTTGCCCAGACTGGGTTAATGTGAGGCCTAGAATATACAAAGAGGCAGCATGGCACAATGAGCATTTTACCATAGTTGGAGTGGGTAGAGAAGACCTGAGTTCAAACTCCATTTCTAATATTTACTAGTTGCATATCATTTACACTCTCTGGGCCTCAGTTTTCTTATTTTTGAAATGGATACATGATAATATCAACCTCACAGGGTTGTGTAAATGTGATGTTTAAAAATGTTTCAAATACTCAACTATTATTATTCTATGTTTGTTGTTGTTTAGTCATTTATAATTCTTTGTGACCCTATTTGGGGTTCGTTTGGCAAAGTTACAGGATTTTTTTGGCATTTCCTTCTCCAGCTCATTTTTACTGAAGAAAACAGAGTTAAGTGACTTGCCCAGGGTCACATAGCTAGGAAATGTCTGAAGTCAGATTTAAACCCAGTGCTCTATAGACTGCACCACCTAGCTGCCCTATTATTCCATGTACATGTTCCATAATATGAATCATGAGGGAAGGGACATAGCAAAGACTAAATGGGGCTCCTGTTCCCGCACTCATCATTCTGATCAAATGCAGACAGAAATTATCAAAGCCAAAATGTGAGCGTGTATAATCATCATCTTTGACTGAATAATGTTTCTGTCTATAACTGTGGTTGCCAGGACAAAGTGATCTCCAATAAAATGTGAATATTATCCAGTGGAGGGGAAGAAAATACTGGAAAATGGCCAGAGTACTGGAGTTTGAATTCTAGGTCTTTTATTATCTATCTATGTTACCTCAATGAAGCAACTTAACCTTGCTTGGGCTCAGTTTCTTCTAGTGACACTAGATAATTTCAAATACCCCTTCCAGTTCTAAATATTATGATCAAAGTATTGGATTCATTAGTTGAAGAATGTGGCTACATATAATATATAGCCTTCACCAAACTAGACAAGAAATCCTCAGATGGAAACAATCAATCCCTGAACAATTCAGCTAATACTGATAGATGAAAAAGAAATTGTCTCCTTGTATAGATAAGGACCGTTGTGCTGAAACACAAGCTTGAATGTCTATTATCCACAATTGAATGTCTCCTGTTAGGAAAATTAAAACAAACGGGTTTTTGCAGCAGTGGTAGGGAAACTGATTAATATTCTCTTAATTATTTCCAAGGCAATGGGAAAATGATCTGTCTTCATGGGGTATGACAAATGATTTCTTCCGAAAGTTATCAGTCCACTCAAATGTTGTTTTATCATGAGAAGTAAGGGAGAACTGGTAGATGCAGCCCTACAGAGAGAATTCAAACTTTTGAGAATTGAGACTGGCTGCAAAAATAGTCATTGGGGCAAGGAAGTTAATAGAACTAAAAAATGTCAAAACTCTGTTCAGAGAATAAATGATGAAATGTATCTCACTCAAGAAGGCAAGCCTTGCCCAGGCAGAGATCATCTGGCACTATCAATAGTTAATATAAGTTCACTGGAATATTTGCTATTGAGAATGGAAAAATGACATACAATGTGAGTCAGATTATTTTCCCAGGAGGAGCAAAGAATAAGGAACAAATTAACGTCTTTCCTTATGAAATAAAGTTTAAGAAAACACCTCGACCACCCTCCTCTATATGTGTGAATTACATCCATTTTTTAGAGTGCAAGCTTTTGGGGGGAGGGACTTTTGTATTTTTTTTTCCTCAGTCTTAGCATATACATGAAACACATGTTTTTTATTCATTGCATGAATTCAAAGCATGAAACAATGCTTTTTATTCATTCATTCACTGAGAGAAGTATATGTGTCCATAGATAATTCATTCATCAAAATTGTGTATAGTTATGCTGTTCATAAAAAACACCAAATGTTTATATTTTCTCCTTATGAATTGCAGTGTTTTATAATTATAGAATCTTAGAATTTAAAATCTGGAAGGATAGGAGAGATTGGTAATGAATATGATGTTTAGCAAATACCTTGGAGACAGTATACGTTCATTTGATGAATATTTGTACCTCTGATGATTTTGTGGCCTTTCTACAAAGGTTTAAAATGAAGCTATTTTGAGTGTTCTGAAAACTATCGTGGAGGCAGAGAGGAATCAAGGAAGATAGTATAATTTTTAAAAATTAAAAATAAAAACTATCTTATTGGAGACATGAAATTCTCTTCATACATAAGATAGCAACATGAAAAAGGAAACTGGCCTATATATTGAAAACTATGTGTTAACATAGATCTAAATACAGAAATATTAAAGAGAAAGATTGGGCAACAGAACTTCATTGTGTTACCAAAATTCCTGGCTTCCGAAGGAATAAAGAAAAATAATAATCTACACCATATTTTTGTCAGAAGTAGGAAGTAAAGGACTCAGAAGAGAGTGGAGCCTGTTTCTTGGCATTAAAGAACAAAGGGAATACTAGTAAAAATAGTTGCTAACTGTCAGAGGCTAATAGTTTGGAAGTATCTACAACAAAGAATAAGGCTGACAACAAGAGCTGTAGAAGTGTTTGACATAACTAGCCAAAAATGCATGAGTCATTCTTGCCTTCACAGGGTTAAAGCTTGGCAGCCCAGATCTACATTTAGTAACTGGAGAATGTGAGTACTGATGTCTGGTACCTCAAGTAGTCCATGAATAAGAAGTTAAATAACTGATGATTGTAAAAGATGAGTTCTGGAAGAAGCATGTATCAAGCAGGCTGACATAAAGTGGTACTGAAGATCCAAAAAAATGTTGGGTTTTTTTTTTCATTCCTTTACTCTCACCAATTTCCTCATTTGACCCAAAGGAACAAAAACAAAACACACACACACACACACACACACACACAGCACCACCACCACCACCACTACCACAACAACAACAGCTCTCCATACTTTGTCTCTTAACAATTGAATCTAACTCATTAACACCACTAGCCTTACCCAGAAAAAAAGGCCGAAATACACTCCTAGGAAAGCCAAAATGGCTATTTTTCCATTCTGATGTGCTGTCTTGCCATCTGGTGGTCCAAAGTGGTAACTGCAGCTAACCAAAAACAGTAGCAAAAAATATCATAGATCCTCATTCAATTCAATTCGACATCCATAACTCAGCAAGCATTTACCAAGCACCTTTACTAAGATACACAGATAAAAAGAAAATAGTCTCTGCCTTCGAGGAGCTTATGTTCTATTGGTGGGGATATATATGTTTAAGTATGTGCAAAATAAAAATATATGGATTCAAATTATAGGAAAATTTAGACATAAAGTTTATTATTGCACACCATTAACTTTGTTAATGTCAGCTAATTATATGCATATAAAATACAAACATATATGTATATAAGTATAAATGCACATAGTTGTATAAATACATACATACGTATACACATACATACACATATATATACATACATACATACATACATACATATATTATATATATATATATATATATAAAGTAACCTGGGGCTATGTTTGTATATGCATGTACATATACACACGTATGCATATATAAACATATGTGTATAAACACATATGTGCATACATATATACACGCATTTTCCCAGATTGCTTTATTTCATTTTATTTCATACTGGAGAATAGTGGCAAGGTAAGACTTGACTTGTAAAATGGTGATTACCCATTTTGGTTGTAAGTTTTATTTTTATAAAACTGTTTTCAATGGAGTATAGGACTTTAACTCTGGACATAATGGATAGTGTGATGGACTTAAAGTCAGAAGTACTTGGGTTCAAATCCCTCCTTGGACACTTACGAGCTATGTAATCTTGTGTGATCACTGTGAGTAGCATTTAACCACCCAGTTTCCTCATCTATAAAATGAGGAAATTGTACTCGGTGGACTCTAAGGTTGCTTCCTATCATTCTAGTTCAATACCTTCATTTTAAAGGTGGGGAAACTGAGTTCCAGAGAAGTAAAGTAGATTTCCTAAGGTAATACAATGAGCTAGTGACAGGACCATGGCTACCAGAAGCCATCCCTCCTTCCAAGTATCATAGATCAGAGGATTATAAACTTTGAGCTGGAAGGCGCCTTGGAGTTTATTTAGTTCCATCTTCTCATCTTATAGGGGAGGAAACTAGAGGCGAAATGACTTGCCAAAAGTCACACAAGTCCTAAGTGGCAGAGCTGGAATTCCAAGCCATCTGCTCTGACTCTAAACCCATCATCCTGTCCGATTAAGCTAGGTTAGTTTCGGATTCTGATTCAGCCTGGCAGTAAGGCACACTCCCAAAAGAACAAAGTTTTTATTGCAGACCCCCGCACCAGTTTCCCCAATTCAACATCTTGGCAAGAACCTTCCAAAACCAGTATGCCCATCTCACAATAGTGACCAGGAGGCCACAGAAAAAACATTATGTCAGCAAACCAAGCCATACTTGCTTCCTCCCTGCCAATGCCAGGGCCCTCCAGCAAGAACGCTACCCATTGGCCTCAAGCCCCTGCTCATCATTCTCCGGGCTCCATTAGGGTTAGTCCTGCTTTTTTGTAGCACTTGCTGCCGTTGCCACAGCTTCCACCACAATCTCCAAGCTGTATTCCAGCTAGCTGACTGCTTCCTCTCTCCTTCAGCTCTTAACTGCTCTCACCAACTGCCTCACCAAGTGCCTCTTAGCTGTGCTCCAACCGTTCAACATGCTCCTCCCACCACAGGGTTCATGTCATCACGTGGACCAGAACTCAGGCACCTACCATTGGCTCCAGTCTTAGCCACTCCCCCAGGAACCTGAGAGCCCCGCCCCCAAACCCACTCAAATAGGTGGGGAAGATATTCCCATTCACCGATTGCCTTTACAGCCATGAAAACTTTAGGGATCATTTTGGTATACATTTGCTTCATTCAACAAAATATGTAACAATTACACAGACACAAAATTACAAGTACTACAACAAAGACTTGACTAAATGTGAGGCCTCCAGTAATTTGCTGGCAATTATATGAGTTGGTATTTGATATTCATTGAGCATTCTTTGATTATTTTTCAATAGTTGCTTAAGCTCTAAAGAGGAAATAGGTAGAAGGTAAAGACAAAGGTTAGGGTCCCCTAAAAAAGAGTTACATCATCCACTTGGTCAGGAGAAAAGCAGAAATCATCATCCTGCCAATGGAGATAAGACACATTTGTTAAACATCCGGCAAAAAGGGGCTTTTAGAGATAACACGGACACTGAAAAATCAGATGCGGGATACAGAGTAAGGTCACATAGATTGAAGGAATGGCTTAGCAGACAGGGTTCCATCTATCGCTTGGCCAGTCCAAATACAAGTCCATCATTACAACTAGTACAGACACTTAGAAAGCAAAGTAATTATGTAATACAAAAGGGATAACATGGAAGTTACACATTATAACAACAGAGCACACCTTGAAGTGCATAAGTGTCAATACACAAATTGCTAGTACATTTAGAGCATATTACGGTATTTGATATCCAATGATCTAGGGGTACATAGTCTTTGAATACAACGTTCCAGAGTTGGGAGTCTCTTGCCTGTAACACTCTTTGGGCATTTTCTTTTTGTAATAAAATATACATATTTTCCATAGAACATTGGGTCTAATTAAATGGCAAGGAAACATTAAAAACAGTTAAAAATTGTTTCTGATAATTTAGAGTAGGTTGGTGGGGTAGGATCATAGTGGGCAGCCACTGAGCATTAACAACTAAAGCTTGGGACACATCCTGTCCAGCACTACACAGTCAGCTGGAAAGGGTCTCAAGATCTATAAAATCTACTATCCCCAAACCTGTCCCTGCTCCACCAAGCAAAGTGTCATACCAAGCTCTTTTGCATCCAGCACATGGTTTAAATAGATGAAAAGCAATATTACAATGTAGCATTAGTTTTTGTATACTCTGGGTTACATTAACACAGCTATTATGGACTCTGACTACTGAAAAGGGGGTGTCTTAGTGGTTGGGCAGGTGTTATAAAATACAGAGATAATCTGCCCACCAGACATGACTAATAATATCAGTGGTGCTAAAACATGATAATGCATCAGGATAGCAAACTAGTACAGTATTATTTTCCCTTTCAGCAATAATTTCGGTGGCCCTTGGTCTATCTGTGTGCTTACTTTTTACCCAAATGTTAGCTATTATTTCCCATCTTTTTCAATTTTTCTTTTAAGAGCCCATTCATTCTTTCTATCAGATCTGCTGCTTGCAGATAATAGGGGATATGATATGGCCCATTCATAAGGGCAAGTTACCAGGATTCAGAGTAGGTAGATGTGATTTTAGAACTGAGGTCCAGGCACAGGCACTCAATCAGAGGCTAAGGAGAAGTATTAGAATTAGAGTCCAAGCACAAGCACCCCCAACACCCTGTTATTCCCCCTTAACTACATGGGACCCAAAATCAATTGGGGCAAGGGACGAAGGTCTTAGCTTCTGGAACTGCTACATGCTGAGAGAGGATGTAGAGCTATCCCTGCCTCCCAGGGTCCTTCATTCAAGGAGTTGGGTCTGTAACTTGGTCAACTCCAGCTGCAGGGGGTGATGGGTCATGGCCTTGGACAGAGGTTGGTATCCAGTTTGAGCTGTCATATGAAAGTGGAGTACACTGAGCCTAGAAGAAACAAATCTCACAAGGAGATTAAACAAACTAGTAGAAATTTGGTTGAACTATCCATTTTCAAATCTAAAATACTTCCTCATACCCTCTCAAACATACTTAAATCCTCTGCAAGTGAATCCAGAACAATTTTCTAGGGACAAGAGGGGCTAATCTCCATTTGTCGCTAAAGCTTCTTATCTGCCTTTCATATTTCCAATCAAACCTTTATTTATGTTTCCAAATCTCTTAAAACCATTATTCATCTTTCCTTTACATTTCAACCATTAGACAAAATAGCTCATAAGTTAGTACTTTTTACTGACATAACTGCCTGTACTGGAATCCCATTTCAATTTAAACAAAGCAAAGCAATTAATGACCAACCTCACAGGTTGATGTATTTGCTTTCTTGTACACAAGTTTGCTTACTCTTCCCAAATTATGCTCTTTCTGGAGGAAAGGGACACTTCAGGAATCAAATCTTATAAGCTCAAACACCAATTTCAACTCTTGCTTGGGCCATGAAATGACTACAATTTCAGATCAAAACAGCGAGATATATAAATTCATTACATTAATTTAGAAAAGGCCTTTTAAAAATCACAAAAGACTTTTTTAAACATATGTTCTAAAAGTGTTTCCCCTTTTAAAACAATTTTAAAATTTATCCTGTCGCTAAGAAATAATCATTAAACTTTTCTGAAGAAAATTAGTTAAGAATTTTAAAATGGTAGCTTTCTCTCTCTTTTTTTAAGCAAGAAATAAACCTTCAAAATTGAGATTCATTATAAAATATCCTTAAGTAGCATAAATTCCAAAAGTACTACAACAAACAAAATTCCTAGTTATTACAGAATTCCTGGATATCAGTAAGATTCTTAGTCAAAAAGGTATTATAATGAAATCTCACATTGGTAACAGTAAGACACTGATCACGAGAAAAATACTGCTGCTTTTAGAATTCGTTTAAACAAAGGGGACGTCTTAAGGTCAATCGATTTGCGTAAATTTCTGCACATGCTCTAGTTATAGATAAAATAATATTAGATTGCCCAGTAAGATAACACCAAAGAGTTAATATCTTTTACTGACTACTTGCTCTGATCACAGAAATTTGCTATAGAAGGAAAAAACAGGGACATGTGACATACCAAATATAACAAGATAAAACATCCTTGGCTTTGTTTGAACTCAAATACAGTTATAATTCTTCAATTATGCAATATCTGTTTTCCACCTCATAGCTAAACTCAGGAATAGTCAGGCAGGAGACACTCCTTTTCAAAAGAACACAAAAGGGAAACTGAGCCAAGGAGGATCCTGTCGTAGATTGAGACTAAGATTGTCCCCTCAGTTTTTTTTTTTTCGTTTTGTTTTGTTTTGTTTTGTTTTTTCCACATGCAGACCTCCACCTGTTAATATACAGGATCACATTCTTTCTGAGTAGCTTGTGGAATTTCTTTTTCAGATACTCATTTAATGTAGACAACCATCCCCAAATTCAAACTTAAAATTGAATTAGTTATGGTCCCAAGTGCTTTTTGCCTTAAACAGCAAGTCACACTAATCATAACTAATCAAGTTCCTCCCTTAGTAACTCCACATACAAAAGTTTACCAATTTGATACGCTTCACTTTCATTGGACACACTTTACATTCTAGCCTCCTGCTGCTTTCTCTTTCTCCTCTAGCTATGCCTGATCTGAAAGAATAAGATATTCCTCAAGAAGTGCAAATATTAACTTCATCTCTATGTTTTAGATCATAGAATGAATTCAAATTCAAACAGCCACATTTAACTTTTCCCATCAACACAAAAATATTCTACAACTTATCTGTCTTAAAGAGACTTACATTGAAATTCTTTCCCTAAACTGAAGATATCTCTGATTTAGTTCCAGTGATTAATTACACTGTTTATATTAATACCTAATTGCTCTTATATCACTTTAAAACATCTAAGGAGTCTATTTCACATAGATACAATATAACTTTAAATCCCAGACTTAGTCTATGGGATAATGATTCAACCTCACATTTGTGTCTTATCTCATAAAACTTCTTTTCCCTTTTCCCAAATTATTCCCATTAATATTTAGAAACAATATCATGTTTCATTTGACTATACAAGAGTACCAATGCAACCAGTCATTTGATTAAAAACAACAAGATTTCACATATTTGCATTTATCCAATTTTCCGTTTTTCCCCACAAAATCAACTTCTTTCACAATGGTAACAGATTCTGGCAGATACCTTCCCTTTTGTCACTACCTGCTTATTTCTGATTATAGAGACCTGCCATATCATCTCCCTCTCAGGTGGGTTCTTTTCCATCAGATGGCAACCTTTACTAATGAAAACTACCCAACCAAAACCTGACTCAAATGTAATCTTATCTTATCAGTTCTGCTGACTTTAAGAAGCCAGGTTCAGAGGATTCTGACCCCTACTTTTCTCTTTCTTTCAGTAAAAACTCAAATCCCAGTAACTGCTGCTCCTCTCCCTTCCTTCTCTTATGATAGGTTGGCAAAGGCAAGACTCTTTCTTCTTATCTAAATTAAGGGGGGTGGGGTGGGGAAGAGTAAGGAATTCATAGACTTCATTTCAAAACTCCTTACTCAAAAATCTAGATTGAGACTTTGAATGGACCTTTCTTAGGGTACTTAAAACCACCCTCCCCCAAGGCCTCTATAGAAGCTGCCAGATAAGCATTGATTGCCCAAGTATAAGCTTCCTACCCAGAAACTCAGAAAATTCACAGTACATTTGAACTGCAACCAATTAGTTTACAAATGGAAATTCAGCAGGCCTTCTGAAAATTACACAAAGAATTTACAAAAACATTTTTCAAAGGTATTTTCCCTTCTTTAAAACAGTTTAAAATTGATCCCATTATAAAAGAGAATTGTCATTAAACTTTCATGAAGAAAAATTATTTGGTCAGCTCTAAAATGATATGTGTCTCTTTCTTTCTTAAAGCAGAATAACCTTTAAACATTGGGATTCATTCAGAAATTCCCAAAGTGCCATCACAAATTAGTCCATAAACCTCTAGATTAACATATATAAATATATCTTTAGATGATACAGGCCCGAAAACCCCTATGTTTTTCAAAGTATTATAGCAACTCAATTCTTTGTTGTTACAAAATTTCTAGAGTTCACAAAGTTCTTTAGTCAAAAAGGTGTTGTAATGGGGAAAACACTTAGTTTCTATAAATTGCATACCCAATTTAATTAGCTTTACCACAATAACAAAGTTTACCAGGACTTTAAAACCTTTGTCCATAAGATTTCCTTTACACTGAAAACTTTACACAAGATTGATAAGAATTCATGACTAGATAGTGCCAAAAGTTCTTGGTTCAGTTAACAACCTCAGTTTCTTAATTATGTACAATTCTTCATCTAACAACATCTAGATTATAAGAGGAATTATTATAATCACTAGTGGTAACATTTTAATTTCTAAAGCCCAATACTCAGCATTGTAAAAGAACAGATTATTGTTTATAAAATCACATTTTTAACAGTTCACAATGTATACTGAATTTACAGAGATTACAAGAGGACCAAACAAGGCCTTTGTATAAATACTTGATTTATAGCACAAATAATTTTAACTGAACTTCCATTTAAATAAAGACAAACTTGGAGATTTTACGGTTTCTTAAATTACAATTATTTTTTAAATTAATTTATTTTTTTAAATTTATTTTTGACATGTTTGGTTTTCAGCATTGATTTTCACAGGCGTTCGAATTACCAATTTTCTCCCCATTTCCTCCCCCCTACTCCAAGATGGCGTACACTCTGGTTGCCCTGTTCCCCAGTCTGCCCTCCCCTCCATCACCCCATTCCCCTCCCATCCCCCTTTCCCTTCCTTTCTTGTAGGGCAAGATAAATCTCTGTACCCCATTGCCTGTGCATCTTAGTTGCATAAAAAAAAAAAACCAAACAAACAACTTTTTCTCCCCTCTTCCCTTCCCATCCACCCTCCCTAAGAAGTCAAGCAATTCAACATGGGCCACTTGCATATCATTATGTATAACCCTTCCACAATACTCATGTT
>JAQQSZ010012795.1:0-11918 GCA_028646595.1 Phalanger gymnotis | reverse complement strand
TTACTTGATCCTTGAGTTTTTCAGCAGGGTATGACTGCTTGTAGACTAAAGAGTTCTATGTTCCACGCTTGGGCGGATGCGCTGCCTCACCAGCACTCCTCCTTCCCCAACATCCCCCTACCCGGACTGGGCTTAGATCTTCAAAAGGCTCTTCACTCCTGCTCTGATCAGCCACTTAATTCCTCCCACCAAGTGGGCCTAGGGCCAGAAGCACCTGCAGCTGTACTTCTAAAGCTGCCCCACCTTCGCTGCCCCAGGGGCGGTAGCTGAACTGCAAACTCCCTGTCCCTGCAGCTTTTCCCACTAATCTTCTCTGTTGTCTTTGCTGTTTGTGAGTTGAGAGGTCTGGTAAATGTCACAGCTCACTGATTCAGGGTGCTAGGGCACACTCCACCCAGCTCCCGGTCTAGTCGGTCCGCTCTGCCCACGCTGGGCTCCGCTCCCCTCAGCTCCCAGCTCTGTGTGAGATAGACCTTACCCAGAGACCACCCAGGCTGTCCTGGGCTGGAGCCCTGCTTCCCTCTGCCACTTTGTGGGTTCTGCAGTTCTAGAATTGGTTCAGAGCCATTTTTTATAGGTTTTTGGAGGGACTTGGTGGGGAGCTCACAGCAGTCCCTGCTTTCCTGCCACCATCTTGGCTCCGCCCCCCCAGGAATTTGCCCTCCCCTCTTCCTAAGTTTCCTATTACTGTCAAGAACACCATCATCCCAGTTACCCAGGCTTATAACCTAGGAGTCCTCACCCTGAACTTCTTACTACTTCTCTATATCCAATCTGTTGCCAAGGTCTGTAGATTTCACCTTTGCAGCATCTCTCAACTATGCCCTCTTCTCTCTTCTGATACAGCTACCATTCTAGTGCAGTTGCTCATCACTTCACACTTGAATTATTACAAAAGCCCACTGGCGGGTCAGTCTGCCTTAAGTCTCTCCCTACTCCAATCAAATGCTCCATTCAGCCACTAAAGTGATTTTCCTAAAGCACAGGTCTGACCATGTCACTGCCCTACTCCATAAACTCCAGTGGCTCCCTACCTCCCAGGGCCTCCAGCGGCAAATATAAAACGCTCTGTTTGACATTCAAAGCCCAAAATAACCTAACCCCCTCTTACCTTTCCAGTCTTCTTATACCTTAGTCCCTAACACATACTTTTCAATCCAGTAACACTGGCCTTCTGGTTGTTCCAAACAAGACACTCTATCTCTCAGCTCTGGCCATTCTCTCTGTTCCACATAGCTAAAATGCTCTCCCTCCCCAACTCTGCCCACAGACTTCTCTGACTTCCTGTAAGTCCCAAGTAAAATCTCCTCTTTACAGGAAGCCTTTCCCAATTCTTCTTAATTGTAGGATGTTCTCTCTATTAATTCTCTCCTATTTGTCTTGTATAAAGCTTGCTTTGCATATATTTGTTTGCATGTTGTCTCTCCCATGTGGTGAGCTCCTTGAGGGCAGGGACTGTCTTTTGCCTCTCTTTATATCCCAAGTGCTTTGTGCACTGTCTGGCACGTGATTAATAAATGTTTACTGACTGACTAATTGTGAAAGCAAAGAATTGGAAACAAAGTAGGTGTCCATCAAATGGGGAATGGCTAAACAAATTACAGTATATGAATACAAAGGAATCTTTCTCTCCTATAAGAAATGATGAATGTGATAAAGCTAGAGAAATATGGAAAGATATATATGAACTGTTGTAGAGTACAGTAAGCAGAGCTGAGAAAACAATCCACAAAATGATAATAACAATATAAATGGTCAGAACAATCATACATCCACACAAAACAAATCAAAACTGAATGCCGTAAAATTATAAAAAACAACCATGGCTCAAAAGAAAAGATATGAGAGAATACACCCAATCTACTCTTTCATGGAGATAAGAAGAGGTGCAAAGGTGTTGCACTCAGCACATGTTTTCAGACTTTTTCAGTCTATTGATAGGTTGTACTGATTTTTTTCCTCTTTTTCTTTTTTTTTTTTTGTCTTTAAAATATATTATTTGTTAAATAAGATGACTCCTTTGGAGGGAAGAATACCAGGCAATACTACAATAACATAAAAACTACATGAAAACAACCACAGAACACTTCATAAAAAAAAAATAGGAGAAATATTAATTCTTCATAGATAAGGCAAGTAAATACAATAAAAATTAATTCAGTGACACATCAATCAAACTACCAAAATATTACTTTGTAGAGCTAGGAAAAATAATAACAAAGTTCCTCTGAAAGAACAAAAGATCAAGAAGGCAAGGAAATTGATGAAAAAAAGTGGTAAGAAAGGGGGTTTAGAAGTACCAGATACCAATTACATAGCAGTAATTACTCAAATGATTTAGTAGTCTATGAAACAGAGGTTGACCAGTGAACAGAGAAGGTAAACAATATAAAGAAGCAAATGAACACAACAGCCTCCTTCATATATGATCAACCCAAAAACACTAACTCCTGAAGTTAAGACCTACAAGGCAATAAATATTTGATTAAAAATCATTGAGAAACCTAGAAATTAGTCTGCCAAAAACTAGGTATAGATCAATATCTCACACAGTATAAGCTCTAAAAGCATACATGACTTAGACATTAATGGTGACCTCATAAACAAATTAGAGGAGCAAGGAAGAAATTATCCATCCTTTCTATGTATAAGAGAAGAGTTCATGGTCAAACAAGGGCCAGAGAGAATCACAGAATTGATTACATAAAATTTTAAAGTTTTTACACAAAAACCAATTCAGGTAAAAGTAGAAGGGAAACAGATAATTGGGATGGGGGCGGGGAAAGAATCTTTGCAGCAAGTTTTTCTGACAAGAGTTTCATTTTCAAACTATATAAAGAGCTGATTCAAATTTATAAGAATAAGAGCTATTTCCCAATTGATAAATAGTCCAAAAGATACAAACAGGTAGTATTCTAAGGAAGAAATCAAAACTATCAATAGCTATGTTAAAAAAAAGTAGAAGAAAAGCTCCAAATCAGTAAAAGAGAAATGCAAATTAAAGTGACTCTGATGTTCGACCTCATACCCATCAGATTAGCAAAACTGACTAAAAAGGAAAAAAAAATGTTGGAATAGCTATAGAAAAACAGGCACATCAATGCACTATTGGTGGAGCTGTGAATGGCTACAGCCACTCTGGAAAACAATTTTGAACTATGCACCCCAATTACTAAACTATGCTTATCTTTTGATCCAGCAACACCACTAATAGGCCTAGACTCCAAAAAGATCAAATAAAGAAGAAAAAGATCCATATGTATGAAATTTTAGCAGTTTTTTTCTTGTGGTGAAAAAGAACTGAAAAGAGGAATCAATTTGCAAGTGGCAGGACAAATTAGGACATACCGATGTAATGAAATACTACAGCGCTGTAAAAATTGATGAAAGGGACAATTTCAGAGAAGCCTAGGAAGTCTCCTATGAACTGACAGAATGAAGTAAGTTGACCTAGAAGAACAATTTTATATACAATAACAACAGTGTTAAGACAATTTTAAAAGCCTTTAGAACTCTGATCAACACAATGACCAGCCAAGGAATCCAGATGATCCATGATGAAACTCACCTTTTGAAAGAAGGTGATGAACTAAGGATACAGTTTGAAAGACATATTTTTTAGACTTGTCCAATGCTTGAATTAGTTTTGTTGGACTATATTTGTTACATATTTATTAACTATTTCTTACAAGGGTTTGATGTTTCTTCAGTTCCTCTATAAGGGTGGAAGGAAGAAAGAAAATAGGTCTCTGTTACTTTTTAAAATCTTTAGCTTTTAAAAATGACAGAAAAGAATGTAGCTACATTCAGCTGGAAATCTTATTTTCACATATATACAAAAGTTAGAATGACTGTTAACACATGCATGCTAAATCTCACCAATTTCTCCTTCCATTCCAGGTTTAGGAATATTAATAGAAGTTCCAGTTTCCATTTCTAGTTTCTTTCTGGTCTCACCTTTCTTCCCAATTATATATCTACAATATAAAGAACAATTTAATAGTGATTAGAAACTAATTCAAATGTTTGCAAAATAGGTGGCTAAAATGTTTTAAACCAGAAAAAGTGTCATGAAATCTTGTTTTATTCAATATCCTAAACTCTGTATTAGTAAAGAAAATCAATAAGAGGCAAAAGGTCTATAATAGATAAAACAGGATAATCTATACACAGATTTCAGATAAGCCTTAAAAACATGACAAAGCAGGATTGTTACCCTGGATCCAATTACTGTCACTCTTAAAGGTCTAGCCCCTACCTTACCACCTTCACAGGTCCCTCTGTGTACGTACTGAGCTATCTTCCTTCTCCATTTGTGCTGTAGGAAGCTGAGTAAGTAAGGTATGGCAGGATTTTCCTTTATAATCCTAGGCTCTAACTTATTGAAAGTCAGTATAGATGCCAGATATGAGAAATTGGAAAAAATATTAACAACAAAGTTGCATGAAACAGTAAAATAGAAACTCAGAGCATATGAAGGATTACAAAAAAAGAAAATGTCAGTGAAAGAACTGGCTTAGTTTGTAACGTAAGGAGCTAGGTGGCACAGTAGATAGAGAGCAGGGCCGGGCATCAGGAAGACCTTAGTTCAAATCTGGCCTCAGACAGGTACCAGCTGTGTGACCTTGGACAAGTCCTAAGCATAGTGCCTGTCATATTGTAAGTTCTGCATAAATATCAGCTATTATTACTGTGATAAGGCTGAAACAAAACAATTCTGTGCTACTTCTCTGTCTCCTAGGATATGCCACCTTGTATTGTTATTATATATGCCTTCTACCTCCCCCATCTTGATTACGAGATATAAGAGGGCAAAGACTGTTACACTACTTTGTGTCCTCAACACCTACCACAAAGCCCTGAATATGATGAGCATTCTACATATGTTTATTGACCTTGATCATAAAGCTAGTACTGAAATACTAAAGGTCAAAAAAAAGAAAATGGTGTTGCCTTAGGGCCCCAGAACCATGGCAATACACAATGTTCCCAAGAAGATGGCAATAGTTTGGACATTTTGGAATTTACAAAAGAAAGATTTGATAATGTTCTTTTCTCTACAAAGAAGTGTGTGTCTAAAAAAACAGAAATATGTGTCTATCTAAAGACTTAAGAGGTAAAGCTGATATAAATAGGCTTTGACCAAGAGAAGGTGGAGTCATTAAACAGATGAAAACAGAAAGGAACATAGGTCAGAGATTAGCAAACTCATTTGGCCTACTACCCCCTTTTCAAAAGAAAAAAAATTACTCAGCACCTTGCCTGGGGGTAGGTTAACCCTTATTTTTATTCAACACCCTCCAAATGCACCCGAGGCAACTATCACCCCCCGCCCCCCCACACACACACACACACACACGACACCCCCCCCCATTTCACCCACTTTGAGAACCTATGCTTCTAGGTTAATAATCATGCAAAGAATAACATCAAAAACCAGAGGAACATTATACTTACAGACACACAGTATCTGTGATGACTAACTTTGATAGACTCAGCACTTCTCAGCAATACAAGGTTCTAAGACAGCACCAAAAGACTCATGGTGAAAAAAGCTATCCACATCCAGAGAAAGAATTACTGAGTCTGAATGCAGATTGAGGCAGACTATTTGCTCTCTTTTTTTTTTCTTTTTTGGTTTTGTTTCTTCTTTCTTGTGGTTCATTCCATTGGTTATAATTTTTCTTTATGACTTGACTATTGTGAAAATAAGTTTAATGTGAAGGTATATGTAGAACCTATATCGGATTACTTGCCATCCTGGGCAGGGAGAGGAGAGGGAGGGGGAGAAAATCTGGAACTCAAAAACTTAGAGAACTGAGTGTTGTAAACTAAAAATAAAAAATAAATTTAAAAAAAAAGAATCACATCAGGAAAGAAATCTGTCAAAAGACTTATATGATAGTTTTCCTTTTCTAAAGAAAAGACTTATTTCTAAGATATCTAGTTTCTTAGATAGTGAAAAGACTTTTATTTCTAAGATATCTAGTTTAGAGGAAGCTCAAAATTAGAAAGATGTTTACCTCACAAAAAGGAAATCTCAAATTATCTGGCATTCTAGAATACTAAATTATATTTATAAAAATAATAATAGGCAAAGTAAATATTTTAGTATGTGTTTCACAGATAATATACAGGAGGTACTGGAGTTTCTGGACTCCAGCCTCTAACAGGTTCACTCTTGATCCAGTCAGATAGGAAGTCAGCTTTGGAGGGGTTAATAATCTTACTTTACTCTAGTCTAGTCTTCTCAATAGGATTACTGATAATGGGGGCACTAACTCCTAAATCATTCTCTAATCACCCTTCTCTCAGAGGCTGGTGAGAAGTGGAGGGCAACTACCCCTACGTCTCAATGAGGTCAATAGAGACAGGCACAGCTGGTGCACTCCCCTGAGTCTCCTCAAGCCTTGATGGGGGCCGGTCAAGGTCCACACAGGTTCCCCTATGGGTTCCCCATGGATTCCCCCCTCACTGACCAGTGCCCACTTGCTTTATAGGGCAACAGACAAAGAAGGCATCTTGCCAACATTAAGCTCAAAAGTTAACTAGCAATATTGTCATTCTGCATAAGCATAGTAAATATCACATTATGTCACCCTTTATCTCATAGCCCAGCCTCAGTAAAACTGTCTATCACTATGATTCTAGGAATTTCTATCTAGGATCCTTAGGGGTATTCTGGGAGTTATTATCTAACACCTGGAAACTAGACACTGCCATGGCCATGGATCCTGAGAAACTGAACTCTAAAAAGGATAACAAATCCTCCTTACATATAGTATGGCATACTAGATTTATCAGTGTGACTATTATACAAAGATTAGAAGTTATCTACAAAGATGGTTCTGGGAAAAGCATACTACCTAGTGTTCCAGAAGAGATGTTTGCATAACTATGAAGAAGTCTGCATCAGAAAGAATGGTGGTAATGTAATGCTCACTCCCAGAACAATGAATACAGGTAAACTAAAACATAATTAGCCATTAGGTATCTCAGATGAAATGAAAGTAGTAGGGAAGAATCACAGTTCTACCTTCTGCCATGTTTCCTACAAGCAGCGATTTACACAAATCTAAATGAACTTACTTGAACAGTGGACTAGGGACAGCCACTGCACACTGAAAGCCTCTCTCTGTCTGCTCCACGACACAGGAGTCACTGAGTTCTTCTGAACACTCCATGGGCTCTACATAGAGACAATTAAATCTTTAAGAAACTGTATGGACAACAAACCTTTTCCCCATGTTCAAATTTTCTTTATTTTTTTAAAGCACAGCACAACTTATTCCAACTCAGTCTGCTCAAAGGAAAAGTCCATAATATACAAATTGGGGCCATGGGAAAATTCCTACCAAGAAGCAATATTCTCTTTATCATCTACAGGAATTGGTATTTCTGCGAGTGAAGTACAGAAGGAAAAAGGGGGTCAGGGGAGCAAGATCTACAAGGCAACTGTTCAAAAGAAGGAATCCAAAAGAGGTACTTTAGAAGCTTTAATGCCATGAGGGCTATAGATGCTAAAGAAGGACTAAATATGGGCCATGAATCAAAAGAAAAAAATTTTAGAACAGATAGAAAGGGAAGATAAATAATGAAGATATAATAAGGCGATTTTTTTTTAGAAAAAAAAAGTGCAGAAAATGAAATTTTTGAAATGTATAAAACAAAAACTGAAGGGGAAGAGAGAAAGAAGGATATTATTTGATTATTTAACTGAGAGGGAGAAAAGTGAAGAACTGAATAGATAAAAGCAAAAAAGAAAAATGAACTAATACGTAAAACTGCAAAATTAGGGAAAGGAGCAACAAGGGGGTAGGAGGGTTTGAGGGTAAACAAAAGACAGTCAGTGTGAAAAGTGTAAGAAACAAAAGAAGGAATTCTTTTTCCACGGGATTAAAACTACTTCCAGCTTTGCAGGGATGATAGCAGGGGTGATAATAAGACGTAAGTCAGAGGTAACTGGTTCTAATGGGAGCTGTGGCCTAGCAGAACCAGGCTTCTGATCAAGTAAAAGGTCAGAAGCTTGCACGCATGCTTAATAAGCTTTAATAATTATCCAACACACCCCCAGGGTGGTGAAAGCCAATTTAAATGTACATGCAATGCATGACAAGGGAGGAGGAACATATCAAGGAGGAAAACATGAAATAGGCGGTTCAGAAAATTATATCTAGCCAATGGGGAAAAAAGGGGAAAATCTGAATCAGGAACAGGAAATAAACAGCCTTGCATTTGTCTGAGCAAGTGTGCTCTTTAGGGAGTTACCCATTCAAGATGAACAGTGAGTAAAGAACCCTGAGTCAAGAAGCAATGAGTTCAAGTCCTGCCTCTGACACACTGACCTTGTGACCCTGGGTCAGTCATTTAACCTCTCAATGTCCCAGGAAGTCTCCTCACCAGGAGTTCACAACAATGATTTCACAGGTCCAAACACACAATTTATACAAAACATTCTCCATACTGAGGAAGCTAAGAGTCTTGAAACCACCTTAGGCAGTAAATTCAATTTCCTTGTCAAGTGGAATGCAAGCTAGTTTAAAAGAAAAGCTCCTGTGCAAAACATTATGGAAGAGGGTGATGATGACAGAGTGTGGTAGGAAAAGCCCCGGGACTTAAAAGTTATAGAATCTGTGCTTGAATCCTAGCTCTGCTACTGACCACCTGTGAGACCTGAGGCAAATCACATAATCTCTCTGAGTCTCAAATTTCCTAAATTTGTCAAGGAAGTTGGACTGGATGAGCTCTAGAGTCCCCTCCAGCTCTGAATCTATGACACTAACAGAATTATTTCACAAAACAGTGGAAAAGCAGTGGAGTGGAAAACCAGCCAGCAGAAAGTGTGGCACTGAAATCCAAATAGCAAAATTATCCTAAGAGCATTTACAGAGGAAAACAGAAGGGGAATAACATAAAAACAGAAAATGGAACACATCTGCCAGCAATTCTATACTCCCATCAAATCCATAAGCATTTTTAAGCACCTACTATGTGCCAGTTACCATGCTAAGCACTGGGTATGCCAAAAAAGGCCAAAAAAAAATCATTACAAGTAAAACTGCTGCATTCGGATTCTAATAATTCAGTCCTCAAGTAAAAGTTGCATTTTAAGAAGATGAAATAAGGAAGGATGGCTAGAAGTGACAAGAAATCTGTGCAGGAAACAACATAATCTTAAAAGCACTTAGTCTTCAAAATTTCACAGAAAGGGGAAAATTCCAAAGACTGGAAAAAAAATCACAGAGAGTATTACAACTACAAGAGACCTTTACCAAGCTTATCAATAATCTTCTCTCCCCAAAAAAGTACTTTGTATTTATTTTGTATATATTAATGTGTGTGAATGGTGTTTCCCCTCAGTAGAATGTAAACACACTGAGGTCAGGAACTGTTTCCTTTTTGTCTTTGTAGCCTCAGCACTTACCAGATGTGTTGGTAAGCAAAATGGGCTCCTTAGCACTTAGTGTCCTTGAAGAGTTTGGCTTTTGTTTGTTTTGAGTAATTCAGTGTATTTCATTGAGCATTACTAGGTGCTAAGCCCCAGGCCCAAATCCCTATTAGGTGTGGAACCTATGTGGGTGTGGATTGGTGACTGGGGTGGGGCCCAAAGTGGGGCTGGGTAAGGGGAGGTGCTAACTCCAGAGCCATGCCCTATTAGGTGTTAACCTAACCTCCCAGCGTCCTAAGGGGAGCGGCTAACTCAAGAGCCAATCATAGCAGCCTAAATTCTGGTCATTTAGGTGACGTTTGATGACATCTGAAGCCATATAAGAAGGGAGGACAGAGCCATTTGTGCAGGGCTCTTGAGATGGTGTTGATGAGGAGATTCCGGGCAGCTGCAGCTAAGGAGCCCTCCAGCTCGTAAACTCGGATGCTGAGACTTTGTTGAACTCTGGTAACTATGTATTGGGATTTGAATCAGACAAGGTCTGTCTGTCCATGTTTGTAATTTGTTTGTATTTTGTTCTGAAGTTCAGTGTGCTAGTCTTTTTCACCTGAGCTAAGTGAATGATATTTGTGTGCTGAATTAAAGTAAGCTTGTCAACCCCTTCACCTTGCTTTCCTTAGTTAAGCAGATCAAAAGAACCTATACTGTTGGCAGCTTTCTGGGTGCTGGCTGTGGATGGATCTTACACCCCCACAGAAGCTGCTAGCAGGACTGTTGACACACCAGACCCTCACATACTAAACATCAGCAACTACTGACCCATAAGCCTGATTTCTTATCTCTACAAAACGTTTAGAGAAATGGGCTATTCAGGCGTCAGAGTAATACTAATAAAAATACAAAAAGAAAACTGGCAAACTTTCAGATGATTTTCCACAAGAGACCACATATTTAGAGTTATGCAACTGAGAGAGAATGTGATACCCTGCTGGGTTTGCTAGCTGTTGATTACAAAAAGCATTTGACTTGACAAAGCAAAAAAAATTATCTTAAAAGCTCTTCTCCAACAAGCTGTCTCCCATGCATATGTCAAGATCATGTGAGATTCTGAGTAATGCAATAAGAGATAAGTTGTTCAATGATGCTCTGATCACTATGAGATGGGAAATACAAAAGTGTTAGCAACAATCTTGAAGAATTCCCCATGTAATGTACAAATGGAAATGGAATTGGCCTTATCGATGATGACAGCCCTACTGAGACTTTAGGACATAGGAGGAGTTGTGCTAAATGGATTAAGCTCCAGAACACTACAGGCCATCTCAATAGTCACCTAAGACATCAGCCTAACTAGCTATAAAGGAAAAACCAAATGGATGAAGAATCCATATTATCTAGATTTTGACATGCAGCTGGAAGAACAGCCCACCAAGTTACTCCCTAAGTGCATACACTTCAAACATACACTAAAAGTGAACAAGTTAGACCCAAAATAAAGGAGGTGAACTGGGATGGATTGCATCTAGTTGATGAAGAGCTTTCAAAGATTCCAAGCTACTCTCTGCCACAAAAGCCCATCTTTCAACAACACGATGATATCCTAGTGATGTTACATGGCTATAAGTCATCAAACAGAAAACTCAAAATTGCAGCTAACCAAAGTACATTAGAAAAGGTTACGATGGATGTAAATAGGCTGTAGCATATTGCTAACAATGACTTGCAGCAAAAAAATGATGTAAAATACATCATGTAAGGACATGCATGACAGAAAAGGAGGTGATTTAGTCTTGAAGCAGCTGGTTGGAGTAGCATAAAGAATGCTACACCTGGAGTCAGGAAGACCTGAGTTCAAATCCTGCCTCTAACATTTACTAGCTAAGTGACCCTAGGCAAGTCACTTGACTTCTCTCAGTTTCAGTTTCCTTATCTGCCAAATGAGGATAATAATTGCACCTCCCTCACAGAGCTATCAGAGTCAAATGAGACAATGTGTATAAAGCACTATAAAACTTAAAGTACTATATAATTACTATTATTATTGTTGCAAGAGAAAATAATTAACAGATGGCCGAAACAAGAGTTACAATAGCATACGTGAAATATTAAAAGATCTACAGGGACTTCTGGCCAAGGGAGGAGCCTTACTGCAAACTGCCCAGCTCACACATACCTACTCCAGAAAAAACCTGAAATTCACATTAGATGGAATAGTGATCAAGAAAACCAATGAGTGGGGGGCAGAGCCAAGAAGGTGGAGTAGAGAAGCACTCAGCTGTGACCATTCAACATTCCCCTCCAAACAACTTTAAAACAATAGCTCAGATCATGGGGGGGCGGAGCCAAGATGGCGATTGGAAAGCAGTAACTGGCGTGAGCTCCCCACCAAGTCCCTCCAAAAACCTATGAAAAAATGGCTCTGAACCAGTTCTAGAAATACAGAACCCACAAAGGGGCAGAGGGAAGCAGGACTCCAGCCCAGGTCTGCCTGGATGGTCTCGGGGTAAGGTCTGTCCCGAACAGAACTCCC
>JAQQSZ010012794.1:0-11918 GCA_028646595.1 Phalanger gymnotis | reverse complement strand
TTCTCAAGCCCCGCCTCAATGACCAGAGACCATTGGTTCCCCAGCTGGCCCCTCCTAAGTCACCAATCCACACCCACACAGGTTTCACACCTGACAGGGCCCTGGGCCTGGGGCTTAGCACTTAACAGCTGAAAGTACTTCCACTCAAAAGAAACAAAAGCCATGCTAATGAGACAATTTTGCTTAACAACACACCAAGTTATTCTCTACTTCTCAAAAATTTGTATCATGCCTGGATCACAATATTTGTCTCTACCCTATATCTTCTCTTTATAATAGGAGACTTAAACATATATTTTCATATTCCCTAAAAACAACCTCACCAGTTGCTTGATGTCCTTACTTCCAGATACTTGCTTTGCTGCCATCATTTACATGTATACATATTTTATCCTATATGTACCAGTAAGGTAATAATAATAATGTGGATGATGACTGTCAAAATGCCTATGTAGTTTTGTATCACAAAGTATAAGTGACTCTCCACTTAGAAAGTAGAAGAAGTAAACTATTCAGACACCAGAGAACCATATCCCACAAGCCATTTATCAAGTCTATCACAGCAGTAAAACATTCCATACATAATATGACAACATGGAGACTCACCATCCCAAAACCTCTCTGACACCCTGCTGGGGTCTTCCCCAAAACAAACTCATAGTACAGCTAAGTCAGCCTGTCCCATTCTAATAATCACAAGAGTGGCCATTAGCAACCATAACTGCTATCTCTCTCTCTCTCTCTCTCTCTCTCTCTCTCTCTCTCTCCCTCTCTCACGCTCTCTCCCTTTCTCTCTCCATTTCCTGTGATAAAACATCCTTTTCATGTCAGAGAGCTCCTCTCACCACACATGTCTTAGGCTTCCTGTGACATAAGCAGGTCACATGGCTTATTACTGGGTGGGAAAGACCTTCAAATATAAATTGCTACTACACCATATGAGAATATAAGGTCTTTGAAAGCAGGGACTTTTCACTTTTGTTTTTGTAGCTAACTCCAGTGCATAATATCGTGCCTGACACATGATAAAAATTAATAAAAGGTTGTTGAGAAAAGAAGTGAGGTACTCCTCTGATCTTGAATCTTCCATCCCCTTCTGCATGTGTCCTCTGAAGGAATGCTTCCAGCATCTGGATAGAAGAGGAGTAAATTTCCTTTTGCCCACAAGCCTTCCATGTCTTACTGCAGCTATCTCTTCTTTCTTTCTCTAAATTTCCATGATTCTATAATCTTCAGATTGAGGCAAAATAAGAATAACTAACAGTGAGATAAATAATATTTAAACTGAAGAGAAGGTAAGATGGCATCAAGTTGCCCTCAATGAGGCTACATAATCATGTCAAGCTAAACTAATATTACATGGAATGAAAATAGGTTGCAGAAGTGATCTTCAAAAAATAGAACAATGCAGAAAAGGCACATAACTAGAAATACAAAGTTACCTAGGATTTTGAAAAATAAAATGAAATAAATGCATGTTTAGTATAATTAGCAAGACTTTTATTCCTAACATAAATGTAAAATAAACTATTAAATGGATAATTCTTGCGGATTTACCAAGGGAGGAGGTAATTACTAAGAACTAGCATGCATTTATTAAGTACAAATTATGCCAGACTAATGTTATTTCCTTCTTTGTCAGTGCTACTAGGTTGTTAAGTCAGAGGAATACAACAGATACAGTATATCTGTATGGCAGCAAAGTATCTGATCACTTTTTCATTATATCCCAGTTTCGAAGCGTGAGAAGTAGACTAGATTATATTACAATTAAGAAAATTCAGAATGATAAACTTAGTCCCAAAGAGCAATGATTAATCAATCAATGTTAAACTTAGATAGGAAAACTACATGATTCTGTCCTTGCTCTTAGAGCAATTTCTTTTGGTTTAAAAATATTTTTGTTAATATTAAAAACATTTTATTGATGAGTTTGATGTAGGCAGAAATGGCATGTTTAACTCATTTGTGAATAATAAATAGGAAACATAGTGATAATAGAATCAGAATTGAAAAAGGTCTTGACAAGTTGGATTGATAGTCTACATCTTTTAAGGAAAATTTAAGAGTTACACAGTTGAATTGAAATATGTTATGTAGTTGAATTGAAAAAAAGTTTTATGAATAAAACTAACAAGATGTGGATAGAAAATAAGCCATGTAAAAATGACCTGGGACTTTAAATTGATAATCAGCTTAGTGAGTTAACATTGTGACAGCTAAAAATCATATTACTCGGTATTTATAGAGTATTATATCAATAATGAGATAAGTGATAATTCTGGTCTAACATTCTAAGTTTGGAATACATCTGGAGTATGAGGAACACTTTTATCTGTGAAATAATAGCTTTTAGAGGGGGAGTTAAATTGCTGTCTCCTGATAATTAGGGACAATTTAGATGACTCGGGTAAGAAATTCTTCTGGAGAAAAAGGATGCTTTCTAAATCATGAGTTTTGGATCTTTTAGACTATATATTTCTTTTGCATACCCTTGGTTAAAACCGATCAGCACAAGCAAGAGGAACTAAATATCCAAGCCCAAATAGGGAAATTTAACCTCATAGGTAATATATCACGAAGTCTTGATTTGATGAAATGTATGACTTCAATATGTATGTGGATTGATTTAACTTACAGGGAAGAAAAATGACAGTATATGCAAAAGAGAACAGTAATATCGTAGATTAAATAGTGTTTAATGTTAGAATTAAGTATTGTGTAATATTATATCATATTATATAGGTATTAACATAAACATATTACATTAAGTACTATAAATTCATTGTTGCATATTATTAATTATGTGAGGAAATTGAATTAATAAGTAGAGGAGTTGATTGTTTTGGGGAAAAACAAAATAGATAATTCCTTAGCCATTTGATTTTTAAAAGAAAATAAATATTTTCAAAAAAAGTCACAAATGAGGAATAAAGAGAATTGTTAGCAACTATTTGTGCAACTAGATGCTAATAAAATAGACAACAAAATCATCTTCGTTTACTAGAACATAACAGAGAAAAATCAAATAACTCCTCAAGAAAAAAAAATTGATTTGTATTGCATTATGATTTGTAGTGGAGGTGCTATTTCTTTGTTTTCACATTTGTTTGCAATATCTCTTGGCTCCAGTAAGTTTTGGCAAAAGTTCTATGTGGTAATGAAAAATATGTATATTCTTTATAGCCTTATGTAAAATGTCACAACTCTTTTAACTCTACTTCTCCAGCAACTTCAATTCCACATTTTCATTTTGTATATCTGTCAGACATATTCAATTTTTAAGATATTTATTTTTTTTGCTCTCAAAATTCATTTTCATAAGATTTTGAGTTTTAAACCTTCCCTTCCCCTTCCCCCAAGATGGTGTGCAATCTGATATATGCCATACATGTAGAATCATATTAAACAAATTTCCAATTAGTTATGTTTCAAAGAAGAATTAGAATCAAAGGGAAAAACCATGAGAAAGAAAACATCAAAAACGAAAAAGGAAAAATAGTGTGCTTCAGTCTGCATTCAAACTCCATAAATCTTTGTCCAGATGTGGATAGCATTTTCCATCATGAGTCTTTTGGAATTGTCTTATATTACTGAATTGCTGAGAAGAGCTAAGTCTATCAAAGTTGATCATTGAACAATGCTGCTGTTACTATATACAATATTTTACTTGTTCTGCTCCTTTCACTAAGCATCAGTTCATGCAAGTCTTTCCATGTTTTTTTTTCTGATATCTGCCTGCTCATCATTTCTTATGTAACAATAGTATTCCATTGCATTCATACACCACAACTGTAACTGGGACCAATCAAGGCAGCATACTTGAGGACTGCTGCTGTAAATAATTTGGAGGGTATAATCAGGTAGTATAATGAATTCTCTATTCAGCAATAAACTAGAGCTTTGTTCAATAAAGTACAGCATGACATTCATAACAACATCCTTAAGCAAAATATATCATTTAATATATATCTCATAACACTCAGTATATCATATGGCACATAGCACATATATCATTGCATTCAGTAGCATTCCCCAAAATACTTGTTTACACAATCAGGGCATCCCAGGCTAGGGACTGGGGGTTCCTAGCATGACACATCCTTAAGGGATGGTGGAAAATATCACACCACTCACACTTATGTTACAGTAAGAACATCACACTACATAGTATATATCATTGTGTCCCCAAAATCAGAAGGATCACAGGTTAGGGTTTTCCCTAGCACAACACATCCTTAAGGGGTAGCAGAAAATACCACACCACTCATCCCTAGGCCACAGTAAGAACAATCTTCTTAATCAATATCAAGTGTCCAAAGAAAGTTCTCTTTCATGTTGATTTGAGGTTGACTTCCAAGTACCATGGCTCTTCCTCTGTGGGCTGACCATTCCCAACTCTCATGCGGATTCACAGGTAGGCAGCTCTCTGCTCCTCCTCCAGGTCTCAGTTCACTAGGACTGCTCCACTCAAAGCTCTTCCTGCTCCCACCTTACAGGGGCTTCTGCCTGCAGCTTCTGCTCCTAGCAAAACAAACCTTAACAGGACAACACCACATACTGTATCTCAATTCACCCCCAAAGTCCAGAGACTCTGTGAAAACAGTTCAGCTCATTTTAACAGCCCTCAAAAATGGCTTAAGCTAACCCTCCTTCCCATGGGCAGGTTCCTGCCCTACAGCTATATTTGCTTTTACAGGTCAGAAGCTCCTTCATCAACTCTCTGCAATCAAAGGTCTTCTCTTCATTCTCACAGATCTCCTCTCCTCTCTCAGAGGTTTCTGCTAAGCTCAATGCTCAAAGCTCATTCTTCTCCTTTGTCTCTCCTCTTCATTCTCTTCTCAATGGGGGATCACCCTCTTGACAATGGCTCACTCAATGTCTGCTTTCTCTCAACATGGCTTTCTTTATATAGAGTTCTAGTCAGCATCTGATTGTCTAAAACTCAATCCACATGTCTGATTGGGTAGAACTCACATACAAGGCTCTGACTGGCTAGAACTCAATTCAGCAAAAAATCCTATTTTGCTTGCCATTACAACTTGTTCAGTCATTCCCCAACTGATGGATGTCCCTTCAATTTCCAATTCTTGGCCACCACAAAGACCTGCTATAAGTATTTTAATGTGGGTCTTTTTCCCTTCTTAGTGATCTCTTTGGGATACAGACCTAGTAGTGCTATTGCTGTATCAAAGGGTATCCTCAGTTTTATAGCCCTTTGGGCAAAGTTCCAATTTGGTTGGATCAGTTCACAACTCCACCAACAATGCACTACTGTTTCAATTTTCCCACATCTCCAGCATTTATAAGTTTTTTTTTTCTGTTTTGTGATGTTAACTAGTCTGATAAGTGTGATGTGGTACCTCAGAGCGGTTTTGATTTGCATTTATCTAATCAATAGTAAGAGCATTTTTCCATATGACTATAGATAGCTTTAATTTCTTCATCTGAATACTGCCTATAAATATTCTTTGACCATTTATCAATTAGGGAATGACCTGTATTCTTAAAAGTTTGGCTCAGTTCTCTATATATTTCAGAAATGAGGCCTTTATCAGAGACACTGGCTATAAAAATTGTTTCCCAGGTTTCTGCTTCCCTTCTAATCTTGGTTGCATTGGCTTTGTTTGTGCAAAAACTTTTTAATTTATTGTAATCAAAATCACGCATTTTGCATTTCACCATGTTCTCTGTCTCTTCTTTGGTCATAAATTCTTCCCTTCTCCATAGATCTTACAGGTAAACTATTCCTTGATCTCCCAGTTTGTTTATGGTATCAGCCTTATATCTAAATGGTGTACCCATTTTGACTTTATCTTGGTATAAGGCTTAAGACGTTGGTCTGTGCCTAGTTTTTGCCATACTATTTTCCAGTTTTCCCAGCAGTTTCTGCCAAATAGTGCATCCTTATCCCAGAAGTTGGAGTCTTTGTGTTCATGAAACAGTACATAGATTACTATAGTTATTGACTACTGTGTTTTGTTTACCTAACCTACTCCACTGATCCACCATTCTACTTCTTAACCAATACCAAGTAGCTTTGATGATTACTGCTTTATAATACAATTTAAGATATGGCATGGTTAGGCCACCTTCCCTTGCATTTCTTTTCATTAGTCCCCTTGATTTTAAGCACCTTTTGTTCTTCCAGATGAATTTTGTCATGATTTTTTTTCTAGATCTATAAAATAATGTTTTGGTAGTTTGATTGGTATGGCACTGAATAAGTAAATTAATTTAGGTATGTTTTGTTTCATTTCTTCTTTCTTGTGGTTTATTCCATTGGTTATAATTCTTCTTTGCAACATGACTAATGTGAAAATATGTTTAATGTGAATATATATGTAGTCCCTATATCAGATTGCATGACATTGTGGGGAGGGGGAGAAAATTTGGCACTCAAAATCTTGCGGAAATGAATGTTGTAAACTAAAAATAAAAAAAAAATAAAAATCCAGGATGAAGTATTCATAGATTTAGAGTTTTAAAGGGACTTTGAAGGTTATATAGTCCAATCATCTCCTTTTACAAATGAAGAAAATGAGAATTTATGTGAATTGTCAAAGATCTCACAGGTAGTAAAGGTGAAGATTTGATTCTGAATCTGAATTTTGAATCTCTATCAATTAGGGTTAAATGGCTTCTCCAGGGTCATACAACTACAAAGTATCTGAAGCCAAAAATGAGCTCAGGTCCTCCTGACTTCAGGACCAGTGCTCTATTAATTCTCTTTTCATATTTTCTTACATTATGTTCATTTCTTTTTGTTTCCTCTACCACTCTGCTTGATTTAAAGTCATATCTTCACTTTATTATCTCTTCTTTTAGCTTTTCTATGGTTTTATCCAATTTGCATTTTTCTTGAGGCTTTGCCGGTAGATGTTTTCACATCACTGTCTTCTGTTTTCCCCTCACCATGATATCTTTTTTTTTGTATATATTGAGGTTCTTTTGCTGTTGTTGTTTGTTTGCTTCCTCAGACTATTTCTTGACTTTCTGTAACAGAGTTGGTCTCTTCTCACCTCTGTGGAGGGGGCCACTCTTCCAAGGATTGGACTTTTTGCACTGCTCTTTTCAGGGGTACATCTGGGGGCCTACAAGCTTTTGGTCCTTCAAGGCAGTGTGATCTTTGGAGAGCTGTGGTCATTTCTCCCCTGTTCTGCATTCTGTTCCTTATCCAAGAAGGACTACTATTCCCTTGTGACTAGAAGCACTAATGGTCCTTTCTCTTCTCTGCAATTGTGACTGGGAACTAGGTTTTGTGACCTTTTTCCATGCTCAAATTGTGACCATGCCCCTCCCTGTACCCCTCCCCCCAGTTCTTTTGCTACTACCACATGGCTCTTCTCTACCTCAAGAACTGGAATTGGTACTTATGAACTAGAATTGATTGATTGACAATGCAGTTGGAAAATGATACCCACTCCTACCCACAGCTCATGTTCCTGCCATGCTGCCATATAGGCCAGTCCCTCCTCAGTGCCACAGACCTCTCTCTCCCACCTCTTAAGTTACCTTGGCCTGGAAAAATGTCTCACTCTGACCTTTAGTTAGATACAGCCCTCCAGAATTTGATTTAACATGTTGTTTTAAAGTTGTTCAAAAGGAAATATTGGGAAAGTTCATCTCAAAAGCTCCCTCTATTCCACCATTTTGGTTCCTAACTTACTCCAGTTTTCTAACAATGTTTCAAATGTCTTTTTATTATTAAATATTTGTGGGTGTGATTAAGTTCAGATTTAACCCATAGTTGCATCCTGTGTTCTATTCTTCAGAATACATTATTCTATTCTCTCCAACATTTTCTAGTATGAGTAGAATAGTTTTGAATTATTGGAATTTCTCTTCTTTTGTATGTGAAGGTCTTTCTCTTGATTGCTTCCAGAACCTTTTATTTATGAATTGCATTGTTAAAATTAACCACTATGTGTCTCAGAGTTTGTAACCTGAGGTTTTTTGTTTGTTTTTTTTTGGAGGGGTACTTAGTGAGTTCATGGTTTAGTTATCATCAATCCATTGGTTTTTAAACCTTCTTTTGGATTCTAAGAGACCTGGACCATGGAGACAACTAAAATTGTTTCATTTTTGGCATATTATTTTTGTTTTATAGAGGTTTGAGAGAGTGTAAGGATGAGAAAGAATGTCAATCCTCCACCTTGTGGCTGATATCACGCAAAAGCTATCCTCCCCCAGGATAATTAAATTGTGCCTGACTTTTGACTATCTCACAATGTTTGTACCTCAAAATAGCCAAAGACAGGAAAAGTACTCATAAGTACAAACATGTTTACAGCTGCTCATTTTTGGTCACAACAACTCTAGAAAGCAAGGTTGATCATGAATTGTAGAATTGCTAAATAAATTATTGCTTATGCATTTAACATAATATTACCAATGTGTAAAAAGTCGATGAAATGGACAGTTTCAGTGAAACCTGAAAATATCTATATGAAATGATTCAGAGTGAATCAAGAAGAACCAAGGAAACACTTACACAACAATGCCAATATTATAAACAACTTTGAAAGATCTGAGAATTGTGAACAACACAATGATCAATTTCAGTTCAAAAGAACTCATGATGAATCATGCAACTCACATGCTGAAAGAGAGGTGATGGACTCCAGCCTGAGAATGAGACATTATTTTGGGACATGAGCCATGTGGAAATTTGATTTGATTGACTATGCATATTTTTAATAAATATGTTCAATGGCATGTATGAGGTGTAAGGGAGAGGAAATACATTTTTGTTAATTGAGATTGACAGATGATAGAAGGATGATAGAGAGAGAGGAAAGATAGCTAGATAGCTAGTCAGACAGGCAGACAGATGGCAAGACAGAAGGACAACAGAATAATGTGATACATTGAGAAGCCCTAGGCAGAAGCCTGATTGATGCTCCTAAGAATAAAGTGAGATGGATCTGAAAGGGAGATCTTACACTGGGTGTAGCCTGAGAGATTTGTACTTGAAAAAACATAAAAACTTGCTAGTATTGTAATATAAAATGAGAGAGAGTTTTGTGCCATGGGTGGTAGTCCCACATTTTAGTTTTGAAGGTCTGTGACATATGTTTTAAAGATGGCATGGTTTCCAACTCTTTCAAATAGCTTGAGTTTCTTTTCTCACAATAGAAACAATCTGTTAAGAGCTAGTCTGGCTATTTATACACTTCTAGTGCCACCAAGTTTGTGAGTTCTACTTAAGCAGTAAATATCAGCTTTGGGATTTGAAGGCATGTAGAATGACTCCAAATCCAGTTCTCCTTTTATGGCACTAAATTACTTCATGACTATAGACAAGTTAGTTTTTATGATAATTAAAATGGACAATTGACTTGACAGATTTTTCTCTCAGAGTTAAACAATTTGTGTGTTTAGCCATTGTCTCAATATCTCAGTTTATTACTTTTTTATTAATAACAAAAAGTATTTTATGTTCCCTATATAGATCAAAAGGGATATTATAAAGGCAGTAAGCAATGGGAAAGTATAAATTCTTTCTAGAGAGAAAAAATTGGAAGTGGAAGCCTTAGAATTTAGAAGACTTCAGGGGTTTTGACTTTAACTCTTCCTCTAACTCATCCTGTTTTGTGACCATACACAAATGAGGAAGTGTCCCAGACAATACTCCAATATCCAGAGAAGATGTCAATATTTTTGGTAGGAGGTGTTTCTCACCTGTAGTGTTTAACATTAATCAAATTTACAATTCACCAAAAAAAATAAAAAAAAATTCTTAATTCCATATTACTGTCCCAGTAGAACAATAGTCATATTAATTGACTTGTAGTAATTTTTTTCCTATATAGTTAGAATCTTTCTTTTGTCATGGGTTCAGAAGTCAAGACCAATGTAGAGAACAGTAGCTTTCCCTTTTTCCCATGATCATCACATAAAAACAATGAATAATATAAAAATAACTCATTAAAATTACAGGAAATTTATAGATATAAATCCACAGAGAAATGTGACTCTAGGATTAAAAGTTGTAAAACATCTATTGTCCAGAATTGTTAAAGGAAGTTTTTCACAAGGATCTATTCCTCACCAGGATCTCCAGAAAACTACAAAATCACTGGTCTGATGACAAGAGAAAAAGTTCATGTACTGCCATATATTTGTATATCATCATATAGATGCATACTTTTCCCAAGAGATCTGAATATATAAGTAGAACTTGTAAGTAATTCTGTGTCTATTAGGTTGCCTCTGGCATTGATTAAAATGAAGTTTTAAGAAATCATAATTTAGTCCCATGTGCAGGCAGTCCATTATCTAAGCATAATGCCTTTTAAATGAGTTGAAAATAAAAGCCTACTGGCAGTAAAGACTTATAAAATAAAGAATGATGGTCTAGTACATGAGATTAAATTGAGAAGTAAGACAAGTAAATGAAAGGGTATTGCCAATTCTAGCCAAGAGAAATTGTAGCATGTCCACCTGGGAGGAAGAATGGAATATATTTTGATTGAAAAAGAAATCAGTTGGATACAGACAATCCACTTTTGCATTCCAACAGTTTCTTAGTGAGTTTTATCTTTTTTTAAAATTGTTAATTGTTGCATTGTTATTTTACATCACAATCACTTCCAAGGAAAAGCTTTACAAGAAAAATATTTTCCTGTAGAACCAAAAATAATGGGGGGCAGAGCCAAGATGGCAGCTAGAAAGCAGGGACATGCATGAGCTCCCCAACAGGTCCCTCCAAAAACCTATAAAAATGGCTCTGAACAAATTCCAGAGCTACAGAACCCAAGCTACAGAATAACAGAGGGAAGCAGGGCTCCAGCCAAGGAAAGCCTGGATGGTTGCAGGGAAAGCTCTATCACGTGGAGCTGGGAGCAGAGCCCAGCATGGGCTGTGCCAGGATGAAGCAGATTGGGAGCTGGGTGGTACAGGCCCTTAGAGCCCTGAATCAGTGAGCTGTGGCAGTTACCAGACTTCTCAACCCACAAACACCAAAGACAACAGAGAAGGTTAGTGGGAAAAGCTGCAGAGAGAGAGTGAAGGCAGTTCACAGTTAGGTCACTGCCCCAGGGGCAGCAGAGGTGGTGCAGCTCGGAGGACAGAATTACAACTGCAATTGCTTCCATCCCCAGGCCCACCTGGTGGGAGGAATTAAGTGGCAGATCAGAGTGGGAGTGCAGAGCCTGCTTAAGTTCTGAGTCAGTACCGGTTGGCGGTTCTTGGGGGAGAAGGATCGCTTGTGTGGCAGAGCTTGCTGTGTAGAAATAGCTCTGAAAAAAACAGCACAGACCCTCAAGCTTGGGACAAAGCACTCTCTGCTCTACAAGCAGTCATACCCCAACAAAAAACTCAAGGGTTAAGTAGTTGGTTGAGGAAATGACTAGGCAGTGTAAACAGACTCAGATTCAGACTTAGACTTTGGAATTTTTCTTTGGTGACGAAGACCAAAACATGCAGCCAGAAGAAGTCAACAAAGTCAAAGAGCCTACATCAATAGCCTCCAAGAAAAACATAACTGGTCTCAGGCCATGGAAGTGCTCAAAAATGAATTGGGAAATCAAGTTAGAGAAGTAGAGGAAAAATTGGGAAGAGAAATGAGAGTGATGTGGGAAAACCATGAAGAACAAGTCTATGACTTCCTAAAGGAGACCCAAAAAATACTGAAGAAAATAACACCTTAAAAATAGACTAACTCAAATGACAAAAGAGCTCCAAAAAGCCAATGAGGAGAAGAATGCCTTGAAAGGCAGAAATAGCCAAATGGAAAAGGAGGTACAAAAGACCACTGAAGAAAATACTAACTTAAAATTTAGATTGGATCAAGGGAAAGCTAGTGACTTTATGAGAAATCAAGATATTCTAAAACAGAACCAAAGGAATGAAAAAAATGGAAGACAATGTGAAATATCTCACTGGAAAAACCACTGATCTAGAAAATAGATCCA
>JAQQSZ010012793.1:0-11918 GCA_028646595.1 Phalanger gymnotis | reverse complement strand
ATCCTCCTAGTCCCTTAGTCATGCAGTCTAAGTGCCATCATTGATTCCTGACTATTTCTAACACTCCATATCCAATCTGTTGGCAAGGCCTAACAATTTCACATTTGTAACATCTCTCAAATACAGACTCTTCTCTCCTCTGACACTGCCACCACTCTGGTGCCTGCCATCATCACCTCACTCCTAGGCTGTTGCAATACTCTGCTGGTAGGTCTGTCTGCCATAATATTCTCCCCACTCTAAACTATCCTTCATTAAGCTGCCAAAGTGATTTTCACAAAGTATAAGTTTGACCATGTTACTCCCTTACTTAATAAGTTCCATTGGCTAACTTATCAGTATCAAATAAAAAATCCTCTGTTTGGCATTCAAATGCCTTCATAATTAGCCCACTCTTACATTCCCTAGCTTTTTATTCCATCGTCCACCAGTTACTATAACTATTCAATACAATTACACTGACCTTCTTGCTGTTCAGTTAAGAAGATACTCCATGTCTCAGCTCTGGGCATTTTCTCTAGCAATTCTCCTTGCCTGGAATGCTTTCCCTTATCATCCTCACCTACTCACTTCTCTGGTTTTCTCTACCAACCAAAATTCCATCTTCCTCAGGAAGTCCAGTTATCTTGGTGTCTTCCCTCTTTTGATTATTCCCTACTTATCCTGTATGTCGATTATATATTTATTTGCACATAGTCTCCTCTATTAGATTGTTAGCTCTTTGAGGGCAGGCATTGTCTTTTCTATCTTTTTGTAACCCCAGCACTTAGCACAGCATCTGCTACATAGTAGATGCTTAATAAATGTTTATTGATTGATTGATTGCCTGACTTAAGGAAGAGAGAAATTCCATTTCACTACTGTACAAGTAATCCAACCTTCAAGGACAAGCAGAAAACTATACATGCCTTAGGGGAACTTTATGAGCACTACATAAAAGAATAAAAAGACATCTGATATTCAAGATTTTTGACTTTACCTTTTGTCAACATAAACATCTACTACTTTCAAAATAATCTTTCTCTATAGATCTATCTGGTCTTCTCTTTTCTCTCCAGAAAACAAACAGACAAAAACTTTAGTGACCACTATTGCTTTCTGAATAAAATTCACAGTCCTTTGCTTGGCATTCACTGCTCAATAAAATTTGTTCACTATATTCCTTTTTAAACCTTACTCATATATACTATGGTCTCAATAAACTATATGACTTTCTGTTTCCCAAACACACACTTGAGTTACAACCCATCATTTCAAGATCAATGCAAAAATGTTCTATGAATACTTATGATCCCCCAATTGGAAATGACCTCTTTTAAACTGTACTTACCTCTCTAATATATTTACCATGCAATATTGTACGATATTTGTGTCTTGTTAAAACTTTTATGGCAAGTCACACACTGAGGGCTAGGTGTCAAGAGTGGGAACTTGAGGTTCGGAGATCTTTGATCCCACATTAAAGAGTACTCAGTGACAGACCAAAATTAAAATTAGTAGAATCAAGTGCTTCTATTTTCTGGATGAAATAAAAACTATAATAAAAATAATTAAAGTATAAAATTTTAGAAAACAAAGTAATTATTACTTGATGATAAGCTCCATAGATGCCTCTTCCAAATGAACCAGCATTGAGCTTACTCTTGGAAGAGTAGCCAAATCTATAGAACACATCATAACTGATCATTCTTCATTTTTGTCTTCATATCCCCAACACCTAGGAAAATGCTAGGCATATAGTCAGTTTTTAATAAACTTTATTGAACTGAACTAAATGATAGTGCCTGTCTATATGCTACATGTTAATGAGCAGGTGGGTCAAGACAGAAATTGTACAGAAAAATTTGAAAAGAAGGAGGAAGAACACCATTCACTATTTTATCAATTCTGGGTCCAGAGAGACCACATGGAAAACTTATTGAAAGAAAGGTAATGTTGAAAGCTGTCTCATAGGTTGTCCCATGACATCATTAAGGAATTCATTTAAAGTAACTGGAGCTTTCTCAGAAGATGGCATGCACCCCCATACACACATATACACACATGTGTATATATTATATGTGTGTGTTTGTATATATATATATGTATATATATATGTACACACATGTATGTATGTATATACACACACATATATATGTATATTTCTCTTAAATTGATATATTCTGTGCAAAATTGCCCTAAACTCGAAAAGGTGGAATTCTAAAAAATATATTAAAAATTCCAAATATTTCAGTAATAATCTTTGATTATATTTATATCTACAAACACCTGGCCTAATGGGAATCTGGGTATGTTATTTCAGAACCTTGGCTAGGAAAGAAGTGGAATCTTCTTATTTAGTACATTGCCTACAAAAACAATGAAATAGGTATAGCACTGCCTCAAGACAATTTATACAGTCTAGATGACCTCTCAAAGTTCTTTACAACCATATAATTTTAAAAAAACTTCTTGTTGCCCATAAGTCATCACCACCAATGACAACCCACAACTATCTTCATGAAAGCTTAAATAAATATGTCATTATTATTGAGCTTTGGGAAAGGATATTAGATTACATACCAGGAGAGCCAAACACAATGTGAAAGAACATTTTTGTCTCTGCTTTCCCATAGTGTGGAGTTTTGATTCTGAAAGACTCTTAAGCTCAGATTATTTATTTAAGCATTTTTCCAATATTGACTTGTTATTGCATTCTTATGTACCTTTGTTTATTTCCTTTTTTAGTATGTGAATATTTTAAGCTGCTTCAAGATAAACTTGATATGTTTAGATAACTGAGCAGTTAACCAGAAGGCTGAAGATGAATACCTGGAATTTCTACTTGATCTATAAAAGAGGGTTGGGGGGGGGGGTTCTTGAAAGGCCTGATTTCAGGAAACAATTCTGATCTTAAATGCATAAAATAGCTTTCTAACATTACTACTGTACTTCTAAGGTATGCAGTGGGAGTTCCACATATGGAACAAAGGAGGAGCTGAATTCAATTCTTCCCTGAGGGAGTCTTAAGAGTGGAATTTTACCTTGATCACTCATGAATCTGCTGCCCTGACTTTGGTTGTAGTGGGTATTTTGCCTCAAGTAAAATTGGGCCTGGAAAGCCTAACATGTTGTCTGGAAAAACCTGCTGAGACCAGTTAAAATTCTTTATTGTGCTTTCTAATGTTTAGTTCCCAAAAATAATTTTGGAGATCATTTAGGTAAGAGCAACGAGAACTTATAATAAGGAAATAATTGCCAGGATTAAAAATCCAAAGTCATGTTTCACTGGGGAGGGAATAAAAGGAAAAAATATGTATATATATGTATACACCCATATGTGTGCGTGTATACACACATACATACATATAGATGTGTATGTACACATATATTTGTATGCATATGTATATGTATATATACACATATATATGTATGTGTGTATGCACACATGCACATCTATTTCAAAATATCACAGTGATAAGGCATTGCTATCAAATAACAGAAAACAGCTGCATTTCGTAAAACAGCAACTGGCCAATAATTGTAACCTTAACCTTTCCTTTGATAGGAGTTTTGGGGGAAAAATATTCTTTCTATGCTGCAGATCTAGAAATCTGACCAATGCCACATTTGGGAAATCAATAAGGCAACAAAATCAAGGAAGTAGTTAATTATTAACTACTCTTCTCCTGAAAATCCCTTTCTGCTATTCCTCCTTTAATCAAAGACAACACAGTAATCAAAGTTCTCCAACGCTCAGACTACCCTCTGGTAACAGGCAGCTGGTGAGCAGTTTTCAGGCTTTGAGACAGGAAGACCTAAGTTCAAATTAGACTTCAGACATTTACTAGCTGTGTGATGCTGGGCAAGTTACTTAATCTCTTTCTGCCTTAGTTTCCTTAACTATAAAATGAGAATAATAGCACCTACTTCACAGGATTGTTGTGAGGATCGAATGAGAAACTATTTGTAAGAAAAGGAAAAAAAAACCTAGCACATCACCTAACATACAGTAGGCACTATATAAATGTTTATTCCCTTATTTCTTCTGAGAAGAATCCCTTTGAATCTCTGAGGGAAATCCTATAGTAAGGGATAGGGTATTGATTTTTGTTATTCTACAATCTTATTTTGGAATGTTAACCTAGACTCTCTCTCTCTCTCTCTCTCTCTCTCTCTCTCTCTCTCAATCTCTCTCCCCCCCCCCACATAATTAACTTATTGTGAGTTTTCTATGAGATTCCTCAGTGTTGGAGGATATGGGATAACTACAAGCCAGCATTAAATTAATGAAAAAAATCAATAAAATTATTTCTGACAGCTCTGTGCCTAAGATGTACAGCACAACAGTGCTTTTTTCATCAGTCATCTCTGAGGTCACATCCGATTCTATATATGTGATCCTAAAATAAGAGTCTGAGCATGATTTTATCATTTACTAGCTGTGAGGTCTGGAGTGAATCACTTAGAAAACCTGGATCTGTTTCCTCATCTATAAAATAGGGATAATAATTTGTCCCATCTAAATGAGGATGAAATGAGATAATGTGCATAAAATATTTTAATTCATAAAGAGCTATATGTGTATGAATTATTTTGTTAAATATTAAATATAATATTTAAGCATACGTTCAAATCAAATGATTTAAGTTTTCAGAAGACAATGAGTCATACAGGCTAGCAGGACTTGGTCCTTCCTCGCTAGGTGGGTGTTGAAATATGGTAATGATTGTTGTTTGGTTGTTTCAGTTATGTATGACTCTTTGTGATGCCATTTGGGATTTTTTTGGCAAGGACACTGAAGTGGCTTATCATTTCCTTCTTCAGCTCATTTTACATGTGAGGAAACTGAGGCAAACAGAGTTAACTGACTTACCCAGGGTCATATGGCTAGTAAGTGTCTGAGGCTGGCTCTGCATTCAGCTCTTCCTGACTCCAGCCCTAGCACTCTACTACACTACCTAGCTGCCCATGGTAGTGATTGAAACAGCCTATGTGTCTAATGACTCTATAAGCTATGTCCATAAAAAAATTGTACTACCCAGAATGTACATTACCACTCATGATATTTGAATCCTTGAAATATACTTGAACAATATTTTACTCTAAAATATAGGGGAAATTATGCCCAGTTAGGTGCAATATGGACAAGCCTCTCATAAGCTAATGTGCACATCTGAAAGGAGTCAGCCAGCTTGTAGTTGGACTCTATTGGGTGCTGAAGAATATCTTTATTACCTGTGTGGCCTTGAGCAAGTTACCTGGGCTCAGTTTCATCATCTGTAAAGTAAGGGTGTTGACCTAAATGGTCTATATTTATGATTCTATGATACTATGTTGTCAGGAACAAGATACATGGATATCAGGCGACTACATTGCAGAAAGTGTGCTTGCCCTTGATGTAGTCTTTGTTTGTGGTATTAATTCTAATTCATTTATTTCCCTGAATGTAAGCCATATTTATTTTCCATGGAAACACAGAAGGAAACTGGTAATGTAACTTGTGTAATTATTTAGTTTAACATTCCCAGAAACTCACCTTGACATTCCCATGCTTTATCTTCAGGTCATCATGCTACTTCTCTAAGGTCTTGGGGAATCAGTTTTCACCCTATTTACTTTGTAAAGGAAGAGTTCATGATAGAGTTGAACATTTTGGAGGACCTCCTTGTGGGGAATATTGACATATAATATTGTTTTTAAAGAACTTCAAAGGAAGGGAGCTGACAACCAGGCAGGAATGTTATGGGTGGGTAAGAGCTGAAAAATCTGATCTCTGAGGTCATTTCCACCTGAGGGTCTATGATTCAATGATAGGACATACTTAGATCGCTAAGAACTTGACTAGGTTCTAAGCTTCTGGAAAGCATAGATAGTCCTAAGCTTTGTATTCAACAAAGCTCCTGGAACCTTGTTCACATAAAAATACTTGTTGAATAAATGGATTTAATATTAATGTTAAAATTGTCCGTGTTTCTTGGGGTTAGAGCTAAAGATTATACTTATGAATCCATTATTATCATAAAGTCACAGATGAGAAAATTCCCTGTACCAATGCTGGTAAGTGCCTTCACTTCAATTTATAGCTTTAGAGAATTACCTAGAACAGCATTTCTCTAACTGTCGTAAAAGAAACCCTCAAACACCCTTTGTGTTTTTTTTAAACCAACCTCATGTGGTTTGTCAATAGTCACCAAAAATAATTATTTACAGGATTTTGCTATGAGAGGTCTGCAAAAGTTTTGTTTATACCAAAGGGTTCTACCACTGTGGAACCTGTCCTAAAACACTCTAGATCACACAGAAAGAACGTATGAAAGCCTGGATGTGAATCAAGGTTTTTCTGGTTTGAAGGGCAGCTCTCTATGTCTCTTGTCATTTTTTCTTAATATTACTATTAAAATTACTATTAAATATTAATTTGTTATTATGAAATAATCTGTTTTGTTGAAATGCTATATCACAGGTTGTATTTGTCCTTCATTCTTAAAGAGAACCATGACATCAGTGAAATGATGACATGACTTGCAGTTGACTTTGATTTGAGTGAGGGAGAACTGTGCAAAGTCACCAGCCTCACTTTCTCCTCCAGAGGTATCTGGTTCCAGTGGCCTGACATTCACCACGATGACTGGAGATGGCTTAGAATGCAATGGGAGACCCTGGCACTCCCAGGTGAAGGTCTTTTCAGGTTCTGACTTTGAGTGACATAACACCCATTCAGTGAATGACTCCTCTCATCAATGTAAGGTTCAAAGACAGCTCCAAAAGACTCATGATGGAAAAAGCTATGCACATCCAGAGAAAGAATTATGGAGTCTGAATCCAGATTGAGGCAAACTTTTTGCACTCTCTCTTTTTTTTCTTTCTTTTTTGGTTTCCTTTCTCCTTTCTCATGGTTCATTCTATTGGTTACAATTCTTCATTACAACTGGACTATTACATAAATAAGTTCAACGTGAAGGTATATGTAGAACCTACATTGGATTCAATGTCATCTTGGGGGGCTGGGGGGTGGAGTGAGAGGGAGAGAAAATTTGGAGCCCCAAAACCTGTGAAACTGAGTGTTGTAAACTAAAAATAAAAAAAAATAAATTTATTAAAATAAAAAAGTTCAATCAAGGGATGGCCACTTTAATCAAAAACTCAAAAAAAAAAAACAAACTGGGAGGGGAAGACCCTCAGGGTGCCTGCCCAAAAGAGAAACATTTACTATTTAGTATACTAAATCAAAATTCTTAGAGGATTAGGATGAAGGCTTGAGATGCTGAGAGTTTCAGATAGACACAGGTGTTATTGACTACCTGGAAAGATTCTTGTGGGTAGTATTGCAAAAGGGAGAAATTGTTTGCAATTCTGAAGGGTGGTATTTAGGGAAATGAAGAAGTAGGAAGAGGATTGATATGTGTGATTTTGGAGTAGTTGGAATCTCCCCTGAGTGTTTTAAGAGCAGCAGCATGAAAGGTGATGTCATGGTTGTGATGAAGGTGTGGCAGATGAGTTCCATCAGCACAGTGCTCCAGTATGAATATGAAGAGTAAGTCCTTAATTTTGTTTATATGAAATTAAAAAGGGTTTGCACAGACAAAGCCAATGCAGCCAAAATTGGGAGGAAGAATGGGAAACTTGGAAACATTTTTTTTTGTTAGAATAAGTTTCTCAAATAAAGGTCTCATTTCTCAAGTGTATAAGGAACTGATCCAGATTTATAAAAATAAAAGCCATTCCCCAAATGGTCAATGGATATGAGCAGGCTGTTTTCAAAAAAAGAAAGCAAAGCTATCAATAATCACATATAATGTGTTAAATCACTAGTAATTAGAAATGCAAATTAAAACAATTGTTAGGTACCACCTCACACTTACTCAGATTGGCTAACATGACAGAAAAGGAAAAGGATCTGGTATGGATGTGGAAAATAACTAAAATAATATACTGTTGGTGGAGTTGTGAAATGTTCCAACCCTTATGGAGAACAATTAGGAACTATGTCCAAAACAAATAAAACTAAGCCTATCTTTTGGCCCAGCAATACCACTACTAGGGTTGTATCACAAAGAAATCAAAGAAAGGGGGAAAAGACCTATTTGTACAAAAATATATATAGCAATTCCTTTTTTGTGGTGGCATAGAATTGGACACCAAGAGGATGTGCTTCAGTTGGGGAATTGTTAAACAAGTTGTGGTATATAATTATGATGGGGAATACAATAAGATATAAGTGCTATAAGAAATGATGGCCAGGATAGATTCAGAAAAAAAAAAAAACCTGGGAAGAGTTACATGAACTAATGAAAAGTGAAGTAAGTAGAACCAGGAAAACCTTATACAGAGTAACAATAACACTATAAAAATAATCAATGGTGAACGACTTAGCTATTCTGATCAAGACATGGCCCAAGACAATTTTAAGGACTCATGTTGAAAAATGCTATCCACCTCCATAGAGAGAACTGATGAATTCTAAGTGCAGATTGAAGTATACTTTTTAATTTTATTTTTCTTGCTTGTTCCCCCAACATGGTTAATAGGGAAATATACTTTGCATAATTTCACACATATAACATATATTAGGTTTTCTTGCCTTCTTAATGGGTGGGGTAGTGGCACTAGGGATTGAAACTCAACAATTTAAATAATGGATGTTAAAAAGAAAATAAATAAAAATAAAAGTGAAAGGTCCTGATGGTCACAGAGCCTGGAACTCCTCAGCATCATAGCAGTTGCCAAGAATATTCTTACCCAATTCAGTGTGGTGGGGCAGCAAGAGACTGATATGCACAAAATATGTACACTTATGCAATATACATCAGTTTATCAATAAGAGCTATGTTGTCACATTCAATCTATTACAGAGTATCTGAATTAGGGGTTCCTAAGCTTCCTTCCATATTCCTCCTTCCAAAGGAGAAAATAGACAACTTGATAAAAATATTGGTAACTTTCAGATGAATTAATTATTAATTAATATTAATAATAATTAATTATTGTTGATGTTATGATTGTTTTTGCTTTTGTCTTCATGGAAAATTCAATTAATTGGTTAGGTTTCCAACTTTAGATTATTATTTTTTTTTTTACCAAAAATAGTAAGCATTAATCTACTAATTATTAAATAACTATAAAACCAATTGTGGAGTGACAATAGCTAAATAACTGTGAATATCAATCTCGGTTCTTCTATTGCTATGCTTGTATCTTACAGCAAATTGATTCTTCTCACGTGGGTGTGATAGAAAGTGAGAATTAAATTTGTTGGTTTTTACCCTATGACTTCTATCTCAAAATAAAGCAACATCCCCTTTTTTTTAAATTTGTAAACATTGTGAGTCTGGTTAGATTCAGGTAGTATAGGAGGAAAACTAGAGAATTTTTTTTTTCCATATGGAAAAATAAATGCCAAAAATCAGAAATAAAACTATAAGGCACTGGTTTTTATTTTATTTCCTCAAAGTGCTTTTTAAGGTCTGCCCTATGGATATCAGATTGCTGTTTCATTCTCTTCAGTTCATGGGTTGCCTTCTAAGCCTCTAAGAATTTAACAAAGAGCTTTAGTAAGGAGTTAAACTTGCTACAAAATTCCTTCCTGAGTGAGATTCAGATGTAATTCGGAAATACTCAATAAAATTAAAATATAACAAACATGGATAATGTTAACATGTGTTTTCTTTAGCTAATACCTACACATAGGAATTCTTATGTACTATTTAGTGGCCTTGTTTCTATTTGAGTTTGACACTACTGGAAAACTGACCATGACTCCCATGGTATATTCACAGGAGAAAACAGAAAGCTGGTAGGATTAGTAGCTAGGCAATAACTTTAGTAAAGGCTTAGGAACATGACCAAGGGAAAAAGAAAGTATCATAGTTGATTTTTTTTCTTTATCTACCTAACTATAGTATTCTTTTATTCTATCCTTGTGCTTTACCCCACCCTCAATACATTATTTGTTTTTTGTTAACATGACCTCCAATCCCTTTTCACTTCATTACTTTTTCAAGCCACTATCTATGCTCTGACTTTTTCTCCATTCACAATCTCAGTCTTATAGTTAATCAATTAAATTCCACATAAACCCCAATCCCCTACCTTGTTTTATCATTGCTCACTCCTTGCTAACTCTAAGGGTGGGATTAAGTTCCACCATCTGCTTGTTCATACTCTCAGGAAACTGAAGAGAGATGGACTACCTCAGACAACCTATCTAAATGGGAACATTATAAATGTGTTATCTAACTTCAATTTAGCCAGCATTGTAGCAAGGCAATATTTTTATTTTTCCTTCATTCCCTATTACATTACACATAAAACTATTCTAAAGTTTCTGTCTTGTCTTGTCTTCTCTTTGCTTCTTCTCTTCACTTCCCACTCAGCTGAAGACCTCACTTCTTACTGTAATGAAAAAATTGGGATCATTTGCAGTGAGTTCCTTCTTTTCTTTTTGCCTCAGAACCATTTTATATCACCAGCTAATCTCTCCTACTTCCCTGTGGTCTTTGACTATGATGGCCTTTCTGTTTACCAAGACTAATCCCTCTATATAAGCCCTTTATCACATATCTTTCTGTCTTCTTTGGCCAATTGACTGATCAGTTGTGTTCTCTTTGCATAATCTTCATCCTCTCCCTATCTATTGGTTTATTCCCTACTGCCTTCAGATATGCTGGTTTTCTCTACTCTTAAAAACAAAACACTCTCACCAGCCCCTATTACCCTCTCAAACTATCATCATATATTTCTTCTTCTCTTCATAGCCAAATCCCAGGGGAAAAAGATGTCTAGACTAGTTATTGCCAGGGCAGCTAGGTTGGTATAGTGGAGCAATGAGCTTGGAGTCAGAAAGACCGGAGTTGAAATCTGGCCTCAGATACTTACTAACTGTGTGATTCTGGGCATATCACTGAATGCTTGCCTGCATAAAACTGGAGAAAGAAAAGGCAAACCACTCTAGTATCTTTGCCAAGAAAACCCCATGGACTAACAACTTCTTTCACTTTAGTATACAGTTCTTCTGCAATCTATGATCTAGTTAAACTGGGTTTCCTTCTGTTCCTCATATACTACACTCTTTCTCCCTTCACTTTGAATTTGCACTGGCCATCCATGTAGCTATATTCACCTCCCATCGCTACGTGACTTCCACCTCATAGAACCCTTCCTTCAAAACCTGGTTCAAGTACCTGCTTCCCTGAACTGCTGGTACCTTCCCTCTCATACCTATCACATGTTTACTTTTTATATTTATTTTGTATAAACTTATATAATCATATGCTACTTCTCTAGTAAAATGTAAGTTCTTCAGAAATGGGTTTGTTTCCATCTTTTATCTTTCTCCTCCCACCATTGTTAAAGCATGATTACAGAATGCTAGAGGTGGAAGGGACACTAAAAATTATCTGATCAAATCCATTCATTTTGTAAATTGGGAAAAACATCACAGAGTCTCTATGTTATGAGACTTAAGTATTCATCTTGTTTGTCTAACCCGTAAATGAGTAAGAATGGCTACTACAAGATCTTGAACAGGTCATTTACCTTCAGGGAATCAGGTCCTTCCACTTCCCAGGGCACATTCCTACACTGTTAGACAGCTTGGATAAGGAGATCATTGTCGTTATTATATCAAGCCCCTTCCACTTCATTTCTCCCAGGTTTATCTTTTAGAACCAAGCATCTATCTAGTCACTCTTCCACATGACAAACCTTCATACATTTGGAAAGCTACCATGCCCTTCTTAAGTCCTCTTGGCTATCACTAAACCAAACACACCCAGTTCTTCCATCCAAGCTGCTTATCTGGTTTCAAAACCTCCTGGTGGGGCCAGACAGTTTTCCATGCGAATTCTATCAAACATTTAAGGAACAATTAATTCCTATACTTTGTAGACTATTTGGGAAAATAGGTGAAGAAGGAGTCCTACCAAATTCGTTTTATG
>JAQQSZ010012792.1:0-11918 GCA_028646595.1 Phalanger gymnotis | reverse complement strand
TACACAGGCAGTGGGGCGTAGAAATTTATCTTGCCCTACAAGAAAGAAAGGGAAATAGGGATGGGACGGGAGTGAGGTGACAGAAGGGAGGGCAGACTGTGGAACAAGGCAACCAGAATATATGCCATCTTGGAGTGGGGGGGTAGAAATGGGGAGAAAATTTGTAATTCAAACTCTTGTGAAAATCAATGCTGAAAACTAAATATATTAAATAATAAACTGAAAAAAAACACCAGACTTAGTAGTATCTACCTCATAGGGCTATTGTGATGATGAAATGAGATCAAGTAAAGTGTTTTGAAAACCTGAAAGAATTATGTCTCAGTTATTTATATTACAAAATATTCACCACAGATTTCCTTAAGTAATAGCTCCATGGTATAGTTAAAATACTTTTAATGTTTTAAAAGATTTAATTTATACCTAATTCTTCAGGAATATCCACTGAATAAAACAAGGTCTTCCAGTATTAAACGAAGAACTACTTTGAGCCTCAGTCCTACAGAATGTAGAGAAGTCCCACCTTCAGAGAGTTCTCATTTCTAAGGAAAGAAAGAAACTGACTACCTCCCTCCCTCCCTCCCCCCAGCAAATGGATAAGCTGCTTGTTGTACCTTCTGTCAGCAAGCACAGATAATGTTGGAAGTCTGAGTAAGTTTCGATCCCAGTAAAAAAAAAGTATGATTAAATAATTTCAGGAGAAATGTTAACAGATGACACTTGATCAAATCATCATATATAGGTTTTTTTTAAAATATCTCTGTACAGTTAGAAATTGGCTGTGTATATAAAAGCATAGACCTTTTCATTGCCTTGGAATTTCCATTTGAAGGAAAATACCTTTTGGTTCTCTTTCAATTAAATAAAAACACCTATCAGTAGTACCTCTTTGACCCTTACCTGAATAGTCTTCATCTCAAGTATGATATTAGCTTTTTTTCTATCGTACTTTATGATTTTCAAAGCGCTTTCCTCTAAGAACAGGCAATTTTCAGAAAAAGAAATCCAAGCTATCAGCAGTTATTTGAAAAAATGCTCCAAATCACTGCTAACAGAAATTAAAAGTACAGCATCTCTGAGGTTTTACTTCACATCCATCATATCGGTAAAATTGACAAAAAGGAAAGTGACAAATCTTGGAGTGGTTATGGGAAAATAAGCACACTAACATACCACTGGTGGAGTCCAGTCATTCTGGAGAGAAATTTGGAACTACAGCCTCACCCCTACCAAAGTTACTAAACTGAGCGTAGTCTTTAAACCAGAGACACTGCTACTCAACCTATACACCAAAGAGATCAAAGAAAGAAAAATGTACCTATATATGTATGTGAAAATATTTATAGCAAATATTTTTGTAGTGACAAAGAACTGGAAAATAAATGGGATGGCCAAAAATTGAGTGATGGCTGAACAAATTGTGGTACATGCATGTATTGAAATAGAATTAGGCTGTAAGAAATTATGAAAGGGATGATTTCAGAGAAACCTGGGAAGATTCGCACAAACTGATACAAAGTAAAATTAGCAGAAGCAAGAGAACAATTTATACAATTACCATAATACAAACAACCTTAAAATATGTAAGAACTTGGATCAACGCAATGACAATCCATGGTTCCAAAGGACCTATGATGAACCATGTTACCCACCTCCTGAAAAAGAAGTCATGGTCTCAAGATTCAGAATAAGACATACATTTTGGGATGTGGTAATATGTTTTGCTTAACTACGCATTTTTTGTTACATGGGTTTTATTTTATTTTTTAGTGGAGGAGTGTGAAAAAGAGAAAAAATAGATTTTTGTTCTTATTTCCATTTTACTGATGAGGATACTGAGGTCCAGAAGGGTTATGAGTTTGCCCCATGGACACAGAGCTAGTCAATGGAAAAGCCAGGATGCAAACCTCTTACGTGATAAATACAAATATTAGGCTGTTTTTCATCAACATAAAAATTGATGGGAAAATATAATTAGGAATCTGCCTTTTAAAAAGTCTTTGAATGTATTCAAAAGTCCAGCAGAAAATGAGTTTATGAACCTCTATTTTGGATTTTCCACATCCTAACTCCTTCATTTGTACAGAAAATAAATAGTTGACTGGACATTCAAGATTTTACCAGTCTACAAATGTATTACCTGATATCCTTCCCCTAGGAGAGAGACAGGTTAAATCACCTTTTACCTTTATATTGCTAAATTCAATGATTTTTTTCCCCAAGTATACAATGCCAGTCTTATGTCTAGGCATTTTAAAATAAAATTTTTTTATCTCTTTAGCAGCACATGTGTATGTATAACATTTTATAGACCTATATGAATGCATGTATGTATAACATATAACATATCATGCTATATATAACATATGTAATGTTATACCATGTTTGTATAGATTTGCATTATGTATTGTATATAATGTGTGTATATACACATATACATACAATACGTGGATGTGTACACACATACACATGTATGTATACACATACATATATAGTCTGTTGGATGGGGTTGATAAGGTTCCAATCTTGCTGATGGTCTCTGATCTTGGAATCCCTGTACCCTTAAGGCAAAACCTCCCTGGCTAGCTTCCCTGACATTCCTTACACATCTCCTCATCCCCCCTATTTTCTGTGATTTGCTCTTTTGAGAGAGGGAAATCAGTTTTCAGGTTCAGTCAACAAATAGCACATAATTACTAAATACCTGATTTTGTCCCTGAAGAGCCCTTTGGCAATACTGTCATCCGTGTGACTTTCTGTACTTATCACCCCTTCTGTAAGCCAATGAGATGTTTCTGCTATAGCCTAGGTTTTTTTTTTGGCTAAATCATATGCCTTTATGTTTACTATTGATGTTGCTATTTCTCTCATGGTGTCTTTATCTTTGTTTTGTAAGATAAACAGTAATTTTCAATGACTAACATCTTTCTTGTTCTAGACATTAAACTTTCAAATCTCTACCATACTCCAATGCACAACTTGTTTTGCTCTCTGTTGTATCTCCCCTTTCACATCCTTGAATTCTACAGCTGAGAAAAGCCCTGGCCCTTTTAGCCAGACCCCATAACACCTTTGTCCTTCCATTTCAGAGAAGCTGGCATCAGTTCTGATGTGGCAACTAAAATGCCTTGCTTTTGAAGGTAGATAATTTGAAGTATTCCCATGTCCTGTTACATAAAAAGGCATTTGTACTGGTGTCCTTCACCAGAAACTTCTTTTCCCCTCCTACTGAGATATCCCAAGTGCCAACTGGCTCCCAGCCCTTGAGTCCAGAGATGGTAACATTTTAGTTGCAAAACTCAGGCTACCTCTTGACTGTGAAGTGGTTTGGAATGAGATCTTCTCTCTATGTAGGAGTCAGACAGTCTTTCTTTAAGACTTCCTTCTCTAGGCCAGGAATGCAATGCACCCTTACTTCATGACCTTGGAATATATCTTCTAGTTCACTTGTCTCAACACTGAGACTGTCTATGGAACATTATTTTTTCTTTGTCTCTGAAATGAGAGGTATTTCTTCACTTCCAGGCAATGGTCGGAAGAATAGTTTCCATATGACAACAATATCTGAGTGGGCTGGGTTTTTTTTTTTTGTAAGATAGGTAGCTTTTAAGTGCCCTACACACACACATACACACACTCTCTCTCTTTCTCACACACACACACACACACACACAGAGTTAAGAGTTTAACTCAATGCTAGTCTGAGGCTGCCTCTCTACATGTCCTCCCAGGAGCCTTTAGAGAGAAAAGAACAGCAATGCTAACGCTCATAAAATGAATGAGTGAGTAAGCGAGTAGGCCTGAAAATTGCAGTGTGACATAAAAATCATACGATCCAATAATTTATTGTTTGCCATTTTCCAGTGATCCAACTTAGGACATAGCTATAATTTATTTTAACCAGGCTTGACTTTAGAATATGGCTCCTGACTCAGGACAGATGTTTTCAAGGATTTTTCGAGGCACTTCAAGTAGGGACCTACATTGTACATCACAAGCCCAGTTTTGTGTAGACCATCCATTAGCTCTATTGTTCTCTTTTTTCCCTTTTTCTTCTTCTTGTAAATTAACACATTAACTTTGGTTTTTTTCATATCTCCCACATGGTAAAGATGTGGTGAAGAGTGTCTAACTGCTGTAATTTACAAATAAAAGTTTCTGTTTGCTTATTTTTCAGTGGCACTAAATTGAGGAACTTTTTTGTATTAATATGCTAAAAATTAGAAAAAGTATGACAGTGAGCCAGGGTCACAGAGTCATTATGTGTTCTCAGAGGCTTGTACTCAGGTCTTGCTGGCTTCTAGGCTGTTTCTCTACTCACTATATACCATACAGACTCATATTATTAGTTAATATTAAGAAATGTCCATGCAATCTTTTTAATCCCCTCATTGACAGGTAAAATATATTTGAAGGGCATTTTGCAAATCAGACCAAGTTTGAGAATCATAAATTAATGATATTTGGCTTGAAAAATTTGGAACTAGTGGCTTTCACACACACACACATCCCTACTTTATTTATAGACAGGTAGTTTTGCTTTGTATTGCCTGAGTTTTATTGACCAGTCTCTGATGAAACATTTTTTAAGTAGAAGGTGATTGTAGCTTGATCAGTTTCCTTTGAAAACTGGGGACCTTCTTCCCCTCCTTTGCCCTACACATCGACTTTACAGAAAAGCCCTCTCTATCCCAATAATTCCTTTATGTAATTCTCATAAAACACCAAGCATCAGGGGAAAAGAAAATAATTCTCTTAAGTTTCCATGATTAAATCCTTCCCTTCCAAAACTGCCTGGTTCATGTTTTTAAAGACTAAGTTTAAATTTTTAGAAAAACAATTTTCTAAATGTCAGCAATCACAGGATGTTCATAGCGAATGGAGAAGGGCAGAGAAGGAGGATGGGGAGGAGTTAAGCATCTGGGCTCCCTTAGAAGAAATAGGGCAGCTTAGTCCATTCTGTAAACTTCAAGGGTTGAGAGCTAAGCCCCCCCCCACCTTCCAGTCCTACCCTCCCACTCCCTACTCCCTCAAGAACAGCTGTGTGTGCTCTACTCTCTAGCAGGAGTTATACCAACTTCCACAGAACCACAGAATCCCCCATTAGCAACTAATACATCATTGCTTCCCTCATCTTGTCTTTTAGTTTACCCAGCAGAGGGGCTATGCTCTAAGTGCTGGAGAGCCACAAATCACAGACTCAAATAGTCTTGACTCTTCAAAGGAGGAGGAGGAAGAAAGGAGGGGGTGGGGAGGAGAGGGAGGAGAGAGGCTTAAAGTGATTTACGACCCCCCTTGGAGAAGAGTTTTGGCACCTGGGCCATTATGCAGGGACAAGGACGATCTCTCAGGGACCAAAAGACATTGAAATGTACAAGTGGCAGATTAGGATGGTTCAATTTTCCTGGGATTAGTCAGGCTTTCAAAATAAATAAACAAAACAAAAAACCCTCCCCACCACAACCCAAAACGGCTCTTCCTTAAGCACTCTCTTTGAAAGAGTGAAAGGGAATAGAGATTAGTTGGGAGGAGGGGGAGGAAAGGAGGGAGGAAGGAACAGAGAGAGAGAGAGAGAGAGAGAGAGAGAGAGAGAGAGAGAGAGAGAGAGAGAGAGAGAGAGAGGGAGAGAGGGAGAGAGAGAGAAAGAGAGAGAAAGGGAGAGAGGTCTTGTGTATTCAAAGTGCTAATTCAGAACTTCTTTCTCTAATGCACTCATGAAACATTTTAATTGTCTGACTTTGCATTCAAAAGCCTTGTTTGCAACTCTTAATTGCAGGCTGCTTTGAACAAATAATTGAAATGCATGACTTGTGGGGCCTGCTTAAACAATTATAATGTGCTTTACCGGTAGGTGCTGGTCTCCCTTCCCCCCCTCCCTTTCTTGCATAATGACAAGCAGCTAGCTTGATATTTGGAGCCAAGTTAAAACTGTGCTAATTTGCTGTGGTGAGATCTGGGACTGTGACAGTGGCCATACCTGGATTACTGCTTGCACCAGCAAAAAATGGCTCTAATAGTTCAACTGAATGTTAAGAAGACCTTTTCATTTTCTGCTGAGAGAATCCCACTGGGGTTTTGTTTTCAAAATACACATTTTTCATATGCCTGTTAGTTTTGCATCTGCACACAATTTATGGAGCCATTTTCCAGAAAATCCTCCTCACCCGATTTTACCAGTCTCCAACATAGAGGCTCTTCACTTTAGAGGATCAGATTTAGAAATGGAACAAAATCCATCCAGGCCCCAAGAATGCCCTATGGCTGGGCATGAGTGCAGAGGACCACACACCATACCTATGTTTCTGAAGGAAAGCAAGTACTCTGCCTCAGAATCTAGAACACAGGGCCAGATGTTCCTTCATTCTATTCCTTTTTGCTGAGGCTATAAGGAGTTGGCTAATTCATTGTTTCAGAATGCCCACTTGTATTTGTTTTCTTCCCAGTTCTTTCTTGAGCCCAAACTGAAGAGGGTAAACCAAAAAACTTTGATTAGCTTCAAATAGACAGTGGTATTTTGTTCCTCAAGAATGAAAACTGTTCTTGATTTAATTAAACCACCTATCTCAGGAAGGGAGGCTTCCTCATTTTTTAAGATCTCCAGAGAGAAATATTTTCAGTCTCTTCATAACCCATTCCAAAGCTGTGAAACCCATCTCTTTCAGAGAAAGTTAAACCAGCTCTCCCAGGGCTCAATGTGACAGATGTATTGTACAAGCATATGTTTGGTTTCTCTAAAATCTGTGTGTGAAAAGAAAGCAGCTTAGCTCCATTTTTAAAAGTTGGGATGCAGTGGCATTCAAATCTCCTAGGTTTTGGTTTTTTTAAGGTTAATTTGTCACTTGGAGGTGACAGTACAGCGCCCCCCCCCAAAAAAAGTACATAAAACCATGTCTCCAGTAGGAAAGTATACTTTTATTAAGAGGAATTGTCAGAGGATTGTCAGCTCGAATAAACTTACAACGAGCTTGTAAGCATGAGTGTTTGTGTTCAAAATGTACTGTGTGAAATTTGAAAAGTACAGCCTTTCACTGCACGTGGCCCCCTCTTACGTCTGTATGGGCTTTCATTCTTCTTAATTCTATGCAGTTTGATTTTGTGACCTATTGTTTATTTAATTGGGCTGTTAAAACAGAAACATCCGGCCTTGCTTCTAAAACTATTGTTGTGGGCTTTTGTCTATCTATAATGCCAACTTAGATGTGGAGAACATGTGAGATATATGGTACTTTCCTAGATATGGCTTTACTTGATTCTCCTAGCAACACTGTGGGACACCTAAGTCAGGACAGGTGGACTTGGTCACAGAACGTCTAAGTTACAAGGTACCGCAGAGACCATCAAATCTGATCTATACCTGAGCAAGAATTCAATCTAACATCCTTAACAGGTGCTCATCCAGCCTCTGCTCAAAAGGTTCCAAGAGATTGGAAATTCACTAACACTACTTATTATGGCACCACACTATTTACCTTATTTAAAAAAATATTTATTTACAAGCATTCGCCTCTCCCTCCCATATATACCACTACGAAGCTATTAAAAAAAGAAAAGATAAAACCTTTGTAACAAATATGTATTGTCCACAAAAACAAATTTCCATACTGACCACCATGTCCAAATACATACATACATACATACACATACACACACATTTTTGCATTTTTAAGTCTATCACTTCTCTGGCAGGAGGTGAATTGGTTTTGGTTTTTGTTTGTTTTTTTGGAGATTATTGATCTTCATGAATTGTGGGTTACTATTACCCTGATCAGAGTTCTAAAGTCTTTCAAAATAGTTTTTCTGAATGTCATTATGTAAATGTCTTCCTAGCTCTGCTTACTTTACTCTTCATCAGTTCATAGAGTTCTTCTCATTTTTCTTAGAAATAATTCCACTTCACTTCTTATGGCACAAGAGTATTTCATTATATTCATTTACCATAACTTGTTTAGCTATTCTCCATTTGGTTCACCCCTCCCTTTTTTTGACTGCTATGAAAAGAGCTTCTGTAAATGTTCTTTCCCTAAATGGGTCCTTTCCTGTTTCTGTGATCTCTTTTGGGTAAATGTACTACTAGATGTAAATGTACTACTTACTTTCTCATCAGTTCCTCTCCTACAGAAATGAAGGACTCTTGGAGGTCATCTAGTCCTACCCTTTCATTTCACAGTTGAGGAAACTGAGGCCCAGAGAGGTTTAGTGCCTTGCCCAATGGCACCCAGGTAATATGTGTCATAAACCAGGATCTAAACCCAGATCCTGCAGTTTTCCACTTTGATACACGGTCTTTTGTTGCTTCCAAATCTTTAAGTGAGTTTGCCCCAGCTTTTACAAATATGTCCTCACAAGCCAGCTGTCTGGTGAGGGGTGAGGCCCTTGGTCCTTATGAGACAGACCCTGAAACTGAAAAACAGAAACCCATGACTCAACTCAGTTTCTAGCAGATTTGAGTCATTTGCCGCTATCAGTTCACATCAGCTGCTGAGTCTGATCCTTAGAATTCTACTGCTGACTCAAATCTGCCCTTGCTACATGCACATGAGGGCACACTCAGAAGCAAGACTAGAAGACTGGGTGGCACCCTGGAGAGGGCACTTAACTCTGAGTGGAGATCTGGACACAGGCCCTGGTTCAGCCAGTAATAGAATTCAGGCCAGTCTGTTAAGAGGAAATGATGACACTCCAAACTACCTGTGTGACTTCAGGCAAGTTGCTGAAACTCTCTGGGCTTTCAGGCTGTCTCATCTGTAAAATCAAGTGAATAAATGAGACCATCTCAAAGGTCCCTTCCATCTTGAAAATTTTAAGGTTCTGGTTTTTTTTTTTACAGAGTAATAAAAAAGCCATTTCATTCAATTCCACAAAAAAAAATGTTTACTTGCAGCAAGGTAGTGAAATGGATAGAGTGCTGGGCCTGGAGTCAGGAAGACCTGAGTTCAAATGTCACCTCAGACACTGGCTTGCTGTATGACTCTGGGCAAGTCACTTAATTTCTGTTTGCCTCAGTTTCATCATTCGTAAAATGATGATAAAAATACCTCCTAGAGTTGTTGTAAGGATCAGATGAGAAAATAATTGTAAAGCACTTAGCACAGTGCCTGGCACAAAGTATTCAACATATAATGTTAGCTTTTGTTGTTGTTGTTGTCACTAGAGAAATATTAATTGCTCATGGGGAGGATGAGTCAACATGATGAAAATGATAATACTAAGTTAATTTATTTATTTATTCAAGGCCACATTGATCAAACTACCAAAGGATTTATTTATAGAATTAGAAAGAAAAAAACAAATTCATATGGAGACAAAAGGTCAAAAATCTCAAAGGAAATAATTGTTTAAACTAAGAATGAAGGGTGACTAGCAGCATCAGATCTCAAATTATATTACAAAGTAGAAATTTTCAAAACGATAAAATGCTGGTTGAAAAAATAGAGAGATGAACGAGTGGAATAAATTAAGTATAAATTAAGTACACAACATATGGAAGCAAATAAACATAGTAGTAGTTTGACCAATACAAAGACTGGGAGAGGAATTGCTATTTGATTAAAAAAACCACTGAGAAAATTGGATAGCAATATAGGTGTTTCACAGATAACACACAGGAGGCACTGGAGTTTCTGGACTCCAGCCTCTAACAGGTTCATTCTGGATCTGGTCAGACAGGAAGACAGCTTCAGAGGGGTTAATAATAAGCTTTATTCTAGTCTAGTTTTCTCAGAAGGTTGCTCAGAATGAGAGCATCAACTCCTACAATATTCCCTAATCAAGCATTCCCTAATCACCCTTCTCTCAGGGGCCAGCAATAAGAAGGGGGGACAACTACCCCTACCTTTCAATGGGGTCAATCAAGACAGGTGCAGCTTGTGCACTCCCCTAAACCCCCTCAAGCCTCAATGGGGGATGGTTGAAGCAGCTACATGCATTCCTCTACACATTACCTATGACTTCACCCATGGGTTCTCTGTGGATCCCTCCATGAATTCCCCACTCACTGACCAGTGCCCTCTTGCTTTATAGGGCAACAGACAAAGAAGGCATCTTTCTAACATTAAGCTCATAAGTTAACTTTAGCAACATCAATATTCTGTGCAAGCGCAGTAAATATCAATTGTCACCCCATATCCCACGGTACAGCCTCAGTAGGACTGTCTGTCACTATGATTCTAAGAATTACTATCTGGGATCTTTGAGACTATTCTGGGAGTTATTATCTTATACCTGGAAACTAGACGTTCCCATGGCCATGGATCCTGAGAAACTGAACTCTAAAAGGATAACAAAATCCTCCTTACTGACAAGAAGACAATATATTCATACCAACACATTACACCTTGTACCAAAATAAGCTCCAAATGGGTATCTGAGCTAGATTAAAAAAGATCACATTATAAAAAAATTAGAGAACCAATGGAAAAAAAAATCAGATAAACAGAAGAAAAGTTCAGAACAAAATAAGGAATAAAGATATTCACATTATCTAGATGAACTAGAAAAAAATAAGTAAAAGGTTTTGCATAAACAAATCCAATAAAGCTAAGATTTAAAGGGAAACAATTAATTGGGGGGCCATCTGATAAAGATTTAATTTCCAAAATACATTAGCAACTGATTCATGTTTATATATAAAAAAAGAGTCAGTTTTCAATTGATAAATGGTCTAAGGATATGATCAACAGTTCTCAAGGGAAGAAACCCAGGCTGTCTATAGCCATATGAGAAAATGTTCTAAATCACTACTAACTAGATGCATTCAAGTTAAAGCTATTTTGAGGATCCATCTCACACCCATCAGCTTGGTAAACATGACCCCCCCAAAAAAAACCCATGATAAATGTTAGAGGCGCTGTGGGACGGTAGGCACATGGATTATGCAGTTGGTGGACCTGCAAATGGGTACAACCATTCTGGAAAGTAATTTGGCATTATACACAAAACCTTGCTAAACAATAATCAGCTTATATCCTCCAAAGAAAACAAAGGAAAAAGTCTTACATAATCAAAAGAATTTATTACATTGCTTTTTGTGGTGGCAAAAATGGGAAAATAAAGGGGTTCTCATCATTTGGGGGGTGGTTAAATATATTTTGGTATATGATTGTAACAAAATACTATTCTGCTATAAGGAATAAGGAAATAGCTCATTTCAAAGAGACATGGAAAGATTAGTGTGGACTGGTACAGAGGGCAGTGAGTAGAACCAGAAGAATAATTCATGCTATAACATCAATATTGTGTAACAGAACGAGTTTGAAGCTTGTATAAACTATAAAAGAATGGAACGAGCAGACCTAAAAGAACAGTTTCTGTAACGAAAACATTATAAAAACAAACAGCTTTGAAAGCCATAGGAATTCTGATCTTTGTAACAACCATTCATGATTCCAGAGGACCAATGATAAAGCCTACTACTCACCTCCTAAAAGAGAGGTGATGGACTGAGGGCATAGAATGACATATATGTGTGTATAAATGCATATTTATGCATATGCACACACACATATATACATAAATATACGCATAATCTCCAAAATGATTTTTAAAATTTCTTTCTTTTTACATTTGATTTTTATTTTATTTTTCTCAATTACATGTAAACAGAGGCCTTTAACATTAGTGGGGGTTTTTTGGGGGGGCAGGACAATTGTGGTTAAGTGACTTGCTCAAGGTAACACAGCTAGTACATGTGTCAAGTGTCTGAGGCCAGATTTGAACTCCAGTCCTCCTGACTCCAGGGCCAGTGCTCTACTTTATGTGTCACCTAGCTGCCCCTGAATTAGTGGGTTTTTAAAAAAAAATTTTGAGTTTCAAATTCTCTCCTTCCCTCTCTCCTCCTCAAGGAGGTAAAACAAATTTTTTTTTTTTTACTTTGCAAATCTTTTTTATTTATTTATTTATTTATTTTTTAATTTATTTTT
>JAQQSZ010012791.1:0-11919 GCA_028646595.1 Phalanger gymnotis | reverse complement strand
AGGGCCTGGGGCCAGAAGCAACTGCAGCTGTAGTTCTGTAGCTGCCCCACCTCCCCTGCCCCTGGGGCAGTGGCCCAACTACAAACTCTATCCCAGTCCCCAGCAGCTTCTCCCACTAACCTACTCTGTTGTCCTTGGTGTTTGTGGGTTGAGAAGTCTGGTAACTGCTGCAGCTCACTGATTCAGGGTGCTAGGGCACGCTCCGCCCGACTCCTGGTATCTGGGCTCAGCTCTGCTCCCCTCCTCTCCCAGCTCCATGCGGGATAGACCTTAACCAGACACCATCCAGGCTGTCCTGGCCTAGAGCCCTGCTTCCCTATGCTATTTTGTGGGTTCTGCAGTTCTAGAATTGGTTCAGAGCCATTTTTTATAGGTTTTTGGAGGGGCTTGGCGGGGAGCTCGCGCTAGTCCCTGCTTTCCAGCTGCCATCTTGGCTCCGCCCCCCTCAAATTTAAAGTAATTTCTACACAGGATTCAACCCAAAGTGAGATATGGCTAGTGAATTGCCTTTGGCTTCTGACAAATTCAGGGGTGGACTCTAGCCCTCACACTTCTTGCTCTTCTGACCTGTAAAGGCTCACAAGGTTGTAGCCATTGCTAATCTCATTTACCTAAAATAGGAAAATATATTCAGAGGCAAAGAACAGAGGACTATATCCATGGGCCATATGTCAAGGCCTCCCTTCATTCAGAAGCTCATAGCACGGCTCTCTCTCTTAAAGTGCCAACAGGAAGGAAAAGCACCATAGCCATTTTGCAAAAATGGACAATCTTACAAAAAATATGACTTATAGGGACTCAGCGGAAAAGGTAATTTTCATGATATTCTCTGCCATATTAAAGTCCCACCTTGTAGAAGAATGCCTTGTTGAGGATTTATACCTTAACAGAAGAGGACAACTCCAGAATGTGAGAAGAAGAATGACTAAAGAAAATGCTGAAATTACTGGAGAGCAAGTCTTGGATGTGCTGGTTAAAAGAATCAATGTAGTTTCTTTCAGAGACTGTGGAGGGGAGCCTGGCTGGAGCTATTGCTAGGTGCTGACTGAATAGGACACGTTCTCACATTATGTTCTCAATCCTTTGGAACTCCTCAGAAGAAAGGCATTTCACAAGTCGAAGAAGGGGTCAGAAATGGGCCGGACAGAGCTTAATAGCTATGTTGACTGGATGTAAGGGATACTCAAATGGCTCCATTTTTGAGCTAGGGAGGTATGCTACAAGTTTGTTATTGCATCATCATCATCATCATTATTGCAATAATACAGTAAGTGTTAATTCAATAATAAATTATGGAAATTTTCATCTTATATTATGGTAAAAAAAAAAAAAGGCCCAAGGATTTTCAGACATTGAGTTGGCATTTTTCCTTTGAAGATCTTTCCCTTGAAGTACACTCTGATATTCTGGTGAATCTTATCAACGTACCTACTCCCTCCACTGGTGCAGATTTGAACCTTTCTGCGACTTTTCAGTGTGTATAATTCTTTTCATGTTTTCCCATAAATCTTCCACAGACTATCTATCCAATCATAGAGTCTTTCAATTTTTTTTTTTAAGGTGGGGAGAGGGAATGGAAAAGCATTTATTAAACTCACCTACTCTGTGCTAGATCCTACATTAAGTGCTTCACAAATATTTTCTCATTTGATCCTCATTAACAACTCTGGTATAAGGAAACTGAGGCAAACAGGGATTAAGTGATTTTCCTAAGGTCATACAGCCAGCAAGTGTCTGAGGCTGGATTTGAACTCGGTTCTTCCTGACTCCAGAATCAGTGCTCTGTGCACTATGGTGCTGCCTACCTGCCTAATAATCTCATAGGAACCAATGAAGCATTTAGGCAGTCGATTAGTTCTCATATTCTCATCATAGGACAGGTCCATCTCCTCCAGTCATACTTGTGCTCGGATAGTTGGTAACATAACACTGTGTCCACCATGTCACTTTTCACTATCCTTTTGGTTCCTCACATTTTAATTCTTCTGAGACTGTGGTATATGCATCACTGGGATAATAGTGCAGTTAAAGAGATGGCTCTTGGGGGAATTAAGCTGTGTGTTCTTAAATCTGAGGCAAAAGTATAATATAGTAGAAAGCGGGAACGAGCATTTATTAAGTACTTGCTATGTGCCAGGCACTGTGCTAAATGTTTTATAAACGGTATCTCATTTGGTCCTCAAAACAACCCTGGGAGGTAAGCACTGGTATGATCTCCATTTTACAGTTGAGGAAACTGAGGCAGAAAGAAGTTAAATACCTTGACAAAAATCACACAGCTAGTAAGTATCTGGGGCTGGATTTGAACTCCGGTCTCCCTGACCCCCAGGCTCAGCGCTCTAATCACTACACAACCTAGCTGCCCTGGATTCTGTATTCTGTATCTACTATTTGCTATCTGTGTGACTTTTGGCAAGTCACTTGTCCTCTAGCCTAGACCATGTTGTAAAATAACAAGGTAGGACTAGACGTCTTCCAAGTCTCATCTAGCTTTAAAACTGAGAACCTATGATCTCTATTCTACATAAACAGATAATATACAAACATATTTGTATATTACCAAAAATGTATTTGTCAATATGTTATATACACGCACATAAAATTTTACATAAATATATAAGTACATTTGTATATTATCTATATATGTATTTATAAATACGTGTTAAATGTAAATTTATATAAATATACAAACACATTTCTATATTATCTATGTATTTATAACATATAAGTAAATACATTTGTATATTGTTTATACATGGTGTAAATATGTTACACATATGCACAAATATATATAAATATATAAATATATTTGTATATATACCTATATATATTTGTAAATGTGTTATATATACACACATAAAAATTCATATAAACATATAAATATATTTGTGTGTTGTCCATATATGTATTTGTATCAATATGTATATTTGTAAATATGTTATATATACATACATGGCCGACTTGAAAAGCAATAATTCAGCCTTTAATAGTTATTTGATCTTAGCATCAGAGTTAAAAACTAATGGAAAAGTTGACATCATCTGGAAAGTCTAAGGTTAGATAGATAGATAGATAGATAGAGCTTCTGAAACCTGTCTGAATATTATCCCATATTTGCCTGATCTCTAATAATAAAACTACCTACCTCTCAAATATAACTTTATATAAATATGCAAATATATTTATATATAATACAAATATGTAATTGTCAATACATGTTTATATATGCACAAATATAAATTTGTATAAGCACAAATATGTTTGTATATTATCTACTTATATATTTGTAAATACATGTATACATAAATTTGTATAAATATAATTATTTGTATATTATATATAAATATTTGTGTAAATACATCTGTATATTATTTTACATGTATTTGTAAATATGTGCTATGTGTATACAAATATATATTTGTATAAGCATACAAATACAGCTATATGTTATCTGTACATGTATTTATAAATGTGTTGTATATACACAAATATAGATTTGAATAAATATATGAATACATTTATATATTATCTAAATATGTATTTGCAAATATGTTATATACACAAATATAAATTTGAGTAAATATAAAAATACATTTGTATATTATCTAAATGTATATTTGTAAATATGTAGTATATATACACAAATATAAATTTGAATATATAAATATATGTGCATACTATCTAAATGTGTTTTGTAAACGTTCTATATACAAAAAGTCTGTATAAATATACAAATACATTCATAAATTATCTAAATGTGTATTTGTAAATATATATTATATATACACAAATATAAATTTGAATAAATATACAAATAGACATGCATGTTATCTAAATGTGTATTTGCGAATTATATATACAAATATAAATTTGTATAAATATGCAAATGCATTTGTATATTATTTAAATGTGTATTTGTAATTACATGTTATGTACATATATTATGTGTTTATACTATATGTCTGTATGAAGTATACTTATGTATAATACGCTCAAATGGATTGGCAGTCTCATCAATTCTGAAGTTCTCTTCAACAAGGTACACAGGACCTATATGTTCCTGCTCGTCCTTTCTGACTCTTATCTATATCCTCCCAAAGGTCCTCTACAAAGTGTCAGCCAATATTCCGGAAGTGTTCCTCACCTTCTCCAAGTATCATGAAGGCACCAGTGGAGCCCTCTGGTCACCTGCCGATCATCCCTTGCCCTTGCAATGTGACCAGCCCATTCTTTCTTTCTGCCGAACATTATTCCTGGGGGATATAGAATATAAGTAGATGTTTATATTAGTGTTTAATATGATCAGCAGTGTGGTATGGCAGATTAAGTTGTTGGGCTTAGAATCAGGACCACCTGGACTCAAGTTCTGTTTCTAACCCATATTAACTACGGCCACGAACAAGTCACTTATTTATGACTAAAGGCAGCTATGTGTCACAGTGTATATATAGTTCAGGGCCTGGAGTCAGGAAGACCTGAGTTCAAATCTGACCTCAGACACTTACTGGCTACGCGATCCTGGGCAAGTCCTTCAGCCTCTGTCTGCCTTAGTTTCTTCAACTGTAAAATGGTGATAATAGCACCTACCTCCCAGTGTTGTTCTAAGGATCAAATGAGATTATATTCATAAAGCATTTAGCTCATTCCTGGAACACAGTAGGCACTTAATAAATACTTGCTTCCTTCCTTCCTTTCTCATCTTATCAATGCCCCAGGCAACTCTCTAAAACTCCAAGTCTCAGTGAGCCGCTTATCTGTATCTATGGAGGAATTCTCCCCATTGGGAGTTCCCTTACTTTTTTGTGATTAAAATACAGATTTGGACCACTCCTCCCCCACCAAAAAATTGTATAGAAATTATACGTTCATAGAGAGGTGGTATAGTGTATAACAGAAGGTTAGGATTAGGGTCGGAAAGACCTCACATGCCTCAGACGACTACCCAAGACTTATCTGCTAAGCCCCAGACCAGGAGTTCTCTACTTTGTCAAAATTACTGTATTTTGTATACATCTTTATAATCTACTACAGAAACGTTTGCATCAAAATACAACCATTTGGCCAGAACAAGTTTTTCTTCACTGGATCATGGCTGCCCGGCCCCTTCAGATTTATGGTTTGGCAGTGATAGTACTCAGACTCCACAATATATTGTAGGTTCTCTCAGGATTTCTAACTGCCAGGGCCTGGAAACTAATATGAATCCTATTTTGTTCAGTGTTCCAGGTCAACAGAAGCAATTTGTTTTCCACTCCCAGACACACAGACTTCTTGGAAAATGTAAATTAAGTTATTCTTACTGCACAGATATAACTTAATTTACATTTTATTCTTATAGTTTTACGTTTTATTCTTATTTACATTTTATAAATGTATTTTTATTTACATTTTAATAAAATTTACATTTTATTCTTATTAAGTTATTCTTAAACCAAAGATATGGGCAGCTAGGTGGTGAAGCGGATAGAGTGCCAGGCCTGAAGTCAGGAAGGCTCATCTTCCTGAGTTCAAATCCGGCCTCACACACTTACGGGTTGTGTGACCTGGGCAAGTCACTTCACCCAGTTTACCTCAGTTTCTTCATCTATAAAACAAGCTGGAGGAGGAAATGGCAAACCACTCTAGTACCTTTGTCAAAAAAAATCCCAAGTGGAGTAATGGAGAGCCAAGACATGACTGAACAACAACACTAATCCAAAGATATAAAAGAGAGTATGAAGAGCCTTTGGCCAACTTGAAGAGCAATAATTCAGCCTTTAATAGCTATTTGATCTTAGCATCAGAGTGAAAAACTAACAGAAAAGCTGACATCATCTGGAAAGCCTAAGGCCCTGCCTTGATAGAGCTTCCACCTGTCTGAAAATTATCCCACATTTGCATCATCGTCGTCGTCGTCATCATCATCATCATCATCATCATCGTCATCCCTGCCACTTGGATAACATGTTACAAAGTACTTTATATGTATGTATGTGTATGTGTGTGTATTATCTCACTTAATCCTTGCCTTAACCCGGTTAAGGAAACAGCCAAGTAGTATTGCTATTCTCATTTTTTACAGACGAGCAAACTGAAAGGATCTATGATATGTGGTAGGTGGCAAGGAGCAGACTAGACCTCTGCTTTTCTGATTCCTAGTCCAACATTATTTTCCACTTATAGTGATCTAGCTTTTCATTAATTCAATTGATTCATTCATCCTATAAATTTTTTTTTGCAATTACTGAAATGCAGACTAACAAACTATAAATAGCTACAATTATGGAAATGAAAACAACCCTAAAAGGCAAATGATACAGATTCATTGTGAAGACTTGTCTTGTACCTGAAGAAGAGATGATGAAACATACTTCCCTCCTGTCTAGAGAGCAATTTTTATGTCATGGACCCTTCCTTCGGCAGGCTGGCAAAGCTTAGACATGCCTCCACAAAATAATATATTTAAATGCATAAAACAAAAGACCTAGAGTTATGAAAGAAACCAATTATATTGAAAAAAAGATATAAAGTTTTCCACACCTAAATTCACAGACCCCCTGAAATTTACTCACAAACCCCTAAGGGTCCATCTATGGATCTTAGGTTAAGAACCCCTGCTATAAAAGGCAAGAGACAGCCAAGCAGAGGACATGTGCCTCAGTTATAGTCATTTTTTTGGTTGGTTTGGCTTGGCTTTAGTGTTCTTTGTAACAAAGGAAGGCAAGAGGTTGTATATCAAGAAATAAGTAGCATAAAAAGCAAAAGGCATTTTTTTTTTTAATGTGCATAGAGCTGGGCAAGATACAACTTGAAGCCATGGCAAAAAGAGTTGCAAGTTTACCCAAATCCTCAGCCACTGGACTATTGATGTAGAAATGTTTTTCCAAGCTTTGTCAATGAACAAACTTAGGCAGCCATTTCATAAGATACACAGAAACACTGACTTCTGACAATTTAGACTCTATCATGATTTATGACAGCTTCAAACATCAAAGCCTATTTAGTGCTACTATGCTAAACAGAGAGACAGAGAAAAAGGAGGAAGGAGGAGGAGGAGGAGAAATGAAAAAAAAAAAAACTAAGAAAAGTAAAACAGCAGAGGCCCAAGACCACACAAGTAGTAAGTTAATTGCAGGGCTAAGATGTGAACTGAGATCCTTTCTCCATTTCAAAAGCTAAAGCCGTATACATTAAGGAAGAAAATCATGAAACCATGATGACTGGGTCCACTACACATTTATGCTTTCTACTTTCAAGTGAGCCCTCACAGCAATCCTTTTGCTTAATTCTTAGACCAAACCCCTAGTATAATGGGAAAAGAGCAGTTTGAATCCTATTTCTACTGCTTACCATCTGTTTGACCTTGGGTAAGTCACTTAAACTTCTGGCATCAGCTTTCTTTTCTGTAATGACTATGATGGCTGATGTTTATATACCATTTGATCCTTTCTCTCTACAAGACTTGTGAACTTCCTTCACAGAGATGACCGAAGCCATCTGATATTAGTTTCCTTTTTCCTTACCTCTATACCACTGACCTCTAATGTCTGTGAGAACTCTGGCTCTGGCCATTTTTACTTTTTCCCAGGATTATTGTGGCTATTTTAAGTAATCATATCTACTAATCACATCCAAAGGTTCCATTGAGTACAATGGTCTCTATTATAGGACTATGCATGAATCACCAATCCAACTTCAAAAGCATTTAAGACACAAAAGCAGTATAAATAAGAAGAAACCAAGTATTGGACTTGTTTTGTCCCTAACCCCCATACACAAATGAGTGCAGCCCTTTATATATTCTAAGGAGAGGAAGGGGACAGCAGTCTCCTCAGTAAAAACTTACTTTGGGTTGAGGAATCTGTCCACCATCACACAGGGCAGGAGGGGGAAGGTGTTAGGGGTAACAGTAAGGACTGTCATTCATTCTCCTATCTCCCCTTTATGCTGTCAGTGTAGACAGAAATCTGTTGGAGTCTCTTCACTTGGCTCTGGGGTCATCAGAATTCTTCTAGAATCCTAGGTTCAAGGATGTCATGTTAGCATGGTTCTAACTACAGCCTGAAGTTTGTCTATATGTTAACTGCAGCTCAGAAACACCCTCAGGATCCCCTGGACATTGAATAGTCTTCTCTCTATGCTGTTCCCCAACTCTCAATTATGTTTCTTCCTGCAATGAATACTAATTCCCCTGTCTTACCATCATGGACACCTGAAAGTACAGAGAAAATTTTTATCAAAAGCAGCTGCCCCTATTATATTTTATTTTTAATAATATTTTATTTTTTCCCAATTACATGTAAAAACAATTTTGAACATTCTTTTAAAAAATTTTTGAATTCCAAATTCTCTCCCTTTCCTCCTTCCTGATATGGTAAGAAAATTGGTATAGGTTATTCATGTGCAATCATACAAAACACTTTTGTATTCGTCATGTTGTGAAAGAAGACAAAAAACCACAAAAAAAATAGAGAAAATGAAAATTAGTATGCTTTGATCAGTATTCAATTCTATCAATTCTTTCTCTAGAGGTAGATAGTATTTTTCATCATGATTCCTTTGGAATTCTCTTGGATCATTGTACTGCTGAGAAAAGATAAGTCATTCGCAATTGATCATTGCACAATATTGCTGTTACTGTATCCAATGTTCTCCTGGTTCTGTTCATTACACTTTGCTTCAGTTCATGTAAGTCTTTCCAGGTTTTTCTGAGAGCATCCTGCTCATCATTTCTTATACCATAATAGTATTCCATTACAATCATATATCACAAACTTCTTCAGCCATTCCCCAGTTGATCCCCTCAATTTCCAATTCTTTGCCACCACAAAGAGTTGCTATAAATGTTTTTGTGTAAGTCCTTCCCGCCCCCGTGTGAGGTAAATAAAATGTGAAGACTTCACAGGGAAGATATGTATAATATACGTATATATATACTAAGTAGGGAAGTGGAAAAATTCTGAGGCCGTGAGAGTCTGATGGCTCAGCCTCTGGGAAAGTTTACCCTGGAACTTTTTGTTCTTTCTTCTGGTTCTGATTTAAAGATTTGCTCAGTAAGGATAGGGTCAATGTGACCTGTTTTCTTTTACTTTAAAAGTACTATAGAAAAATGGAAAGGGTCTCCCCCTCCCTTTATCCTATTCTCCTTCTTTAGATTTATAGATGTCACCTCAGTTGTAATCAATAACTAAGGGAATGGGAATTGGAGTTTCTGTGCCTCGATTTCCCGGTTCTTTGTCTAGCTTTCATGCTCAGATTGTAAGCCCGCCTCCCAGCCAATGGTGAGAAGGGTCAGAGGTAGGCAGGAATTCTCTTATATTAGGTATAATTATGGGTGCTTTCCCCCTTGTAAGGCACTTCCTTTGCTCGTTCTGCTCGGTGCTAGCAGAGAACGCCCAGTTCTCGAGAACTGAATAAAATTTATTTCTGTTCCCACTCTGAGATGGCTCCTTATTAACTTTTAATTGGTGAGCATCTTTCATCCCACACACTCCTTTCAAAAAAAAATCTCTTTAGGAAACATACCTAGTAGTGGTATTCCTGGATCAAAGGATATGCACAGTTTTATAGACCTTTGGGCATCCCCATTACATTTTAAAACTCTCTTTATCTTCACTCATCCTCTTCCTTTCCCCAAGTCTCAAGACTACAAGGTGGACATCTTCCTTCCCACTGTTAACCACTTAACCTGTATTATCCTTGGTCTCATCCACTCTCCGTCATTGAGCTTTAATCCCTATTGGCTTTTTTATCCCTCTAACTACAAATGTGTGCAGATCTCCTCATCCCCCCCACCCCCTCACCCCTTTGCTTGACCTTGCTTAGCTGCATTTCTACAACTTCAATATGTAGCTTATTCTTCTTTCTTTCTCTTTTAACGAACCACTGCTAGTCCATTTTAAAAGTTTTTTCTATATAAAAGGTATCATTTTATAAAGCTTTATTTCCCTGTCTGCAAAAGAAGCTTTATTAAAACAACAATAATAAGAAAACACTTAACTATATACATGATATGACCAAATCTTCTTAAAAATACTCCTCTTACTAGGAACCCTTTGTTTTTAACTCTTGGTATGGTAAGAATTTAGTATGACCACAACTTAAAAGTTCTTTTGAGTTCTTGTGGCTGTGATGGCTTTTTTGAATGGAAGTTTATGCTTCCATCCTGTTCCCAAGGACCACAATAATTTCTGAAAGGAAATGATAGTGAAGATTTCTGCAGTATAATCATAGCTTTTTTTTTTCAAACTTATGGTTTGCTATAGGATATATCCTCCTATATCTCCCCTCCCTTTCATTACCATATCTTAAGGAGTCTATAACTTTTGACTCTCCATCAGTCACTCCTCAACATCCTATTTGTCTTCTCTTCCCACTACTACATTGAAGCTATTTGTTCTACTTACCAATGACCCCTGAGGCACAAAGTTTTTCTTCTTATTAATTTCTGTAACATTTGACACTGTTGATACCATGTTCTTGATATTCTTTCCTAGCTCAGATTTCAAGAAACTGATTACTCTTGGTTCCTTTTCCAGATTCTTCTTCCTTCTTCCTCTTGAATGTAGATACTCTCCAAGGATGGCTTTCCTCCATTTTTTCCTTTTCTATCTCTAGAATCTCTCTTTTGACAATCAAATCTGCTCTCCCCATAGGTTCAGTTATTATTCCTACACAGATAACTTTTTTCTTTTAAATTTATTTATTTTTAGTTTATAACATTCAGTTCAGCAAGTTTTTGAGTTCCAAATTTCTTCCCCTTCCTCTCCTTCCCTCTCCCCAGCCAAGAAGGCAAGTAATTCAATATAGGTTTTATATATACCTTCACATTAAACATGTTTTCACAATAGTCAAGTTGTAAAGAATTATAACTGGGGGCAGAGCCAAGATGGTGGCTGGAACACAGGGACTAGTGTGAGCTCCCTGCCAAGTCCCTCCAAAAACCTATAAAAAATGGCTCTGAACCAATTCTAGAACTGCAGAACCCACAAAATAGCAGACAGAAGCAGGGCTCTAGGCCAGGACACCCTGGATGGTCTCTGGGTAAGGTCTATCCCGCATGGAGCTGAGAGCAGAGGGGAGCAGAGCTGAGCGGAGCAGAGCCCAGCACGGGTGGCGCGGACCAACCAGACCGGGAGCCGGGCGGAGCGTGCCCTAGCACCCTGAATCAGTGAACTGCAGCAGTTACCAGACTTCTCAATCCACAAACACCAAGGACAACAGAGTAGGTTAGTGGGAGAAGCTGCTGGGGACTGGGACAGAGTTGGTGGTTGGGCCACTGCCCCAGGGGCAGAGGAGGTAGGGCAGCTACAGAACTACAGCTGCAGTTGCTTCTGGCCTCAGGCCCACCTGGTGGGAGGAATTAAGTGGCAGATCAGAGCAGGAGTGAAGAGCCTGCTGAAGATCTAAGGCCAGTCCAGGGTGGGGGTTCCTGGGGAAGGAGGAGTGCTGGTGAGGCAGAGCTGGCACATCCCCCCAAGCGTAGAACATCGATCTCTTTAGTCAACAAGCAGTCATACCCTGCTGAAAAACTCAAGGGTCAAATGAGTTGGCTGGGAACATGGCCAGGCAGCAAAAATGCACCCAGATTCAGTCTCAGACTCTGGAATCTTTCTTTGGTGACAAAGAAGACAAAACCATAGAGCCATAAGAAGTCAACAAAGTCAAAGAGCCTACAACAAAAGCCTCCAAGAAAAAACATGAACTGGTCTCAGGCCATGGAAGAACTCAAAAAGGATTTGGAAGAGCAAGTTAGAGAAGTAGAGGAAAAATTGGGAAGAGAAATGAGAAGGATGAGAGAAAACCATGAAAAACAAGTCAGTGACTTGCTAAAGGAGACCCAAAAATATACTGAAAAATATACTGAAGAAAACAACATCTTAAAAAATAGACTAACTCAAATGGCAAAAGAGCTCCAAAAAGCCAGCGAGGAAAAGAGTG
>JAQQSZ010012790.1:0-11919 GCA_028646595.1 Phalanger gymnotis | reverse complement strand
ATACCACTTGCCCACTTCAACTCTGAAATGCAAGTGTTCTTATAAAATAACAACTATTTCTAGCTGACACCCTTCCCCTTCCCCCTGTTACTGTGGACAGAGCACTTGCCTTACAGTCAGGAATACCTGGATTTAAAGCCTGATTCAGACACTAACTATATGTCTCAGCCAAAACAATAAGTGTGGATTTGAGGGTTCCTAAAGTCCCTTCTAACTCTAAACCCATGATCCCATGGGCAAAAAGTATCAATGTTCTAAGTCCTAAAATGTCAGCAGCAGTATTAAAAAGTCAATGTAGAAAATAACCACTTCATATTTATGGTTCTATGCATCATAGATGTTTTATCAAGTTATGCCTGGAGGAAGAAAGCGCTGAGATCTAAGAGTGGCATTTGGAAAGAGTTGCCAAGGGTAGAAATATGTGTATGCATTCTTTGAAAGAATGGGGAAAATTTGAGAGCGTCATTGATAAATCATGGGATAAGCCATGCCAAGTAGGCCAAGATTATGGCTAAAAAACTGGCATTGGAAGTGGGACCAGAAACTAAAAGAAAAGGAAGTGCATGGTTGGAATCATTAATAAGAGCATTCAGTTAACTTTCATATCTACACCTAAAAACTATCTTCAAGAGAATATATAATTACTCACTTTATGAGCATAGAGAATATTTTTTCAAATAGAGTTTAGAGATTCTATCTGAAATAAATACAATGTTTCAATGTTGAGACTGATTTGAAGATAAGAAAATAGTTAAACCTTTAATAAAGCTGTATAATAGGGTCAAGGTTACCTTCGTGGAGCAACCTACACAAAGCATGTTGTTGTTGCTTGTCCTTCACTCTCAGAGCAGAGCAATGACATCAAGAGTGTGATGTCTTGACTTGGGAACAGAATTGGACTTAAGTGAAGTGGAGCTGTGCAAAGTCATCACCCTCACTCTCTTCCAAATTCATATGTGTTCAGTGGTAATATGTAAGTCAGAATGACTGGAGATGACCCCAGATGCAGTAGGAGACCTCGGCCTTTTTAAGCTAAGGTCTTTCCCAGGTCTCAGTTTGTCTGAGGCAACACCCATATGGTAATTAAAGACTAGGCAACAACTGAGGCAAAACATGGACTTCACAAAAGAATCAGTCTGGAAGGGGAAAACCCTTAGAGTTTCTGGCTAGAACAGAAACAGGCAAAAATCTGAATAATACAAACTTATACAGTATCTGTAGAGTAGTTTTACTACGGAGGTTAATATACCTAATAAATATAAGGTAATTTGGGAAGGAAGATAATAGCATTTAGGAGAAACAGAGAAACTTTCCTGTGGAAGATAATGCCGGAGTCCCATTTACAATGAAGAGGATTGTGTAATAGAGGCAAGAAGAAAGTGAATTCCAGGCATGTACAACAGCTAGTAGAAAGGTATGAAGATTGGAGATGGAGTGTTGTGCATGAGTAAATGACAGAGGGCCAATTGTCCTGGATCATAGAGTATGAAAAAAGGGTCTGTTCTGATGAAGAACTGAAACTTCTTGGCCAAGAAAAACCATATTCAGTATGCATTGAGTATGCAGTTGCTATCCAGAGACACATTCCCAAAGATGTAGAAAACATTAGTTTCTTTGAATATTTGGTTTCTTTAACAGCTGTGTGTAAACCATCATTTTATTGTGAGTTCCTTGTGTCTAAGTATACTGAAGCAGCCAAGGAAGTAAGTACAGGAAGTCTTATGATAATTGCTTATGAGAAAGCAGTCTGAGAAATATTAAAATAGATCTACTTCTTTCAAAAGTCTATTTATTTATAATAGTCAAAATTACTTGAACACAATCAATCTTAAAACAATATTACTGTTACTGTAAACAATTTTCTTTTGGTTCTGCTCATTTTGCTCTTCATTATTTCATGCATCTTTCCATAATTTTCTAAGATCATTAAGCTCATCGTTTCTTATAGCGTAATAATATTCCACCTCCCAAAGTTGTTTTAAGGATAAAACAAAATATTTGTAAAGTTAAAAACAAGTCTGCTTAAAGTCTAGTTGACTTATTTTTTTTCTAGAAATTTAGCTTATATCTGTGTGGTATGGGACTTTATTTCATGCAGCCTATGAGTATTGTCTTTTTGTTTTGTTTTTAAAATATTTTATTAATCTCTTTTGTCTTTACATCAAAACCATTTCTAGAGAAAAAAATCCCCTGAAGAACAACTAAATAATATAATTCAATAAACATATAATTATCCTGCCAACTTATATACCACACAATGTAACTTGTATTGTGACAATCTTAATGTCTGTTATTCTCTCATATCCTGAAGGCCTGCTGAAACTTCAGAAACTACTCACATATCTATCATGTTGCTCTTAGAGCTTCCATATTTTAAACCCCCCCTTCCACCCCACCGCAAAGGTAGTCATCATATAAAACAGGTTCTCGACATTCAAAAAAGTGATTAATTTTGCTTACAAGTAAATGGAAACAGATAGGATTTATACCCAAACTCAATAAAAATAGCAAACCGACCTATGTCTAACAAATATACACAATCTCAGTAATTTATAATACAGCCTCTAGCAGAAGATGTCTAGAATTTGGTTCTAAACATAACTACTTTCTTCCTCAATCCCTCTTGCTGCTCAGCATTGCTTGTTTTATCCTGCTCTCAACCCACATGTTGGTTAGCAGATATTCTCTTTTCCTCATTGTTGTCATCTAAAAATATCCTTCTAGCTGTTGCTAGCTCCTCATTATGGTTGTGTCATTACCCATTTACTCATTTACCAATTTACAAGTTAATGAGTACAAAAGACTTGGCAGGAGATAGGAGCATATAAGTCACACTTTCTCCCTCAGGCAGGTTATCACCTAATAGATAATAATCACCCTTTCTGCAGATTGTATAACTGAAAGTGTCTTCACTAGCATTTGAGAACATATTGGGAAGGTAAACTTCACCTCCCTTCTCTCATCCAAGTAGGAAGGATGTGTTGATTAACTGAGTTCTTTTGATGTAGGAGGGGAGATGGAATATGAGAAGAAAACACAAGCCTTTTCCAGGGTATACTTTCCAGTGGAAGACTGTCATCATTTCAGTAATGTTACAAATAACTCAATAAGCAAAGTTATGGCATTTATTGGTGTTTATCAGAAATCAGCACTATGAGCCATAGTTTCCTCATTGGCAAAATAAGGGGGGTAGATGAGATGACTTTTACATCCTTTCTGTCTCTAAATCTCAGAGCCTGTAAATATGGGAACCCTTTACGGGCTAGGAAACGTCTTGGAGATGATGCACAACTGTCAAGAGGTTAATACATAGAAATGCTATTAGGTAATTAATTACTTCAGTGGAACAGCCTTTAATCTTCTATGTCACTTGAAGATTCATTTCCTTAGTATGGTGGTACATAAATATTTATAGATATTACAAAATCAGTTTTCTAACACAGAAAATATTGAGGTGATGTGAAGTCATTTAACTAACACAAAAGTCAAAATGACTCTGACCATGTGTTGAGGTTTTAGAGCCTACTTCACAAAGGTATTATGAATAGGGAAGTGCCTATTAAGAACATGTGCCACATTAGACTGACCCAAGAGATAGCATGGATGAAGAAAACTAACAGTGTAAGGTAACATGGACTCTGTCAATTAAGTGCAGTATAGTAATGGGCAGCTATGTGGTCCAATGGATATAGCACCAGTCCTAGAGTCAGGAGAATGTGAGTTCAAATCTGGCCTTAAATATTTACTAGCTGTGTGACCCTGGGCAAATCACTTAACCCTGATGTCCTCCCAAAAATATGCAGTACAGTAAATATTATGACACACCTAAGAAGGAAGAGAAAATTGGATTGCTGGTAAAATTCCCAGATGACATGGGACATGGAATTGACTTAAGAAGAAGTGTAAGTCTTTGATAATTGGAGAAGTAGAAGAGTATCATAGAATACATAGTTTAAGTAAATAAATGGAGGCATATCATTTTTGGAATTACATATAATAATGAATAGAACTTTGGCCTGGAGATGGTCTATTGCACATTATAACCAGTACCTAATTGGCCAATGGGAAGCAGTAACCATGAGAACAAACTAGTGTGAAAGTCCAGGAGATCAGACACTAAGGGGAATAGAGAACTCAAGTCACAGCTGACATTGACAAATATCTGGCTAGACTGATCCTTCGTCATGGACACTGTAGAGGAAACTCTTGCTTAGCTATGGTTGATTAACCTTTGGAGGCTCCTCAGGTTGTAAAAACTTGTGATTCTTCGAATCCACACCAACATAAAAGATGAATAGTATGATAGCATATGAGACATGAGTTTCTTTTCTAATCAGATATAAGTTGTCTGTTATAGATCAGCTGAACCTATCATGTCAGAAGGGAAGGTGGGTGAGAAACTGTTGTACTATTGCAAAAAATAGCACCAAGAATACTTTTTTTAAAAAATAATTATTTTATTATGATTTATAAAATATTTCTTACATTAAATTTTATTTTTGTAAACATTTTCATTTTGGCATTTGATGAACAATTTAAAATTAACTAATCTGCTTTTAGAATTCTCCTCATGTACTACTGTTAAAGTTAAGATAGAGGCTATGCTACATTTGCCAGTATGAATAGTGGAAAAAAAAAACATGGCTGCTCTTTAAAGCGATTCTTTATCTGTACATCAATGTCAAAACGTTATCTGAGACAAACCTTGACTTCAGAAGCATTAATGGTTGTTGCTATCAAAACCAGGCTGTGACCCAGTACAACCATTGTCATAGGACACTCATACAATGGCATCACAGGACTGGATGTGGCACAATGATCTGGGAAGGGCAACTGTCCATAGGCTTAGCTATTTGCTTCAGAGAAACATCAATTAGACTCTACGCTCTCTGAACCCCTTGCAGAACTAGGTTGGAAATCAAACAAAACCAGCTTTTGTGTGTGTGATATTTGAGGTGTGTTTGGCTTCCTGTCACATAAGTGTATCTCCTTTTCTGTTGAATGTAAGGGTCATGATTTTGATGTCTTCCTATTCTCAAGTACTGAACATATTAGTTCTATAAGTAGAAAGCTCAGGAAATTTGTTCTGGTGTCTGCGGAAAAGGAGAAAATGGCAAAGAGAAAGGATGAAAAAGAAAAGCCAAAGGAGAATAAAAAAGGGAGGGGAAATATAATTTCCTCTCTATTCTCCTTTGTTCTGTCACCTAACCTCTTATAAGATTAATTTTGTGGACAATTTACAATCTATCTGGAAGATCCTCACAAAATCTTGACATAATTTTCCCCCAAACACCTAGCCAACTGAGTATCTGTTTCTATGTTGTTTCCCTAATGGATACATGCCAAGATGATACATACATATTTCTTTATTTTGTTATGTTCCTTGATTTTATATAAACATATATAAATAAAATTGTCACTGAGCAATGACTCTCACATAGTATACCTCTACCACTAATCCCATAAAAGCACATCTTTTCTCATAAATCCATTTGTTTCATATTCCCAAGCCTAGAATATGTCATGCCAAGACTCCAGTTTTCTGCATGGCAACTCCTTAAAGTTGCTTTGATAGTTCACAGTACAGTGTTCTGTCAAAAAGCAGGACATAGATAGGCCTATTGTGACCTATTGTTACTTGGCAACTTGTCTTCATGGTGACCTAGGTTAATATATCCTTTTGCCCAGCTTCTCTGTGGTTTTGACATTTGACTTCTAAATGCTGCTGCTTTTGCTTCTCATACGTGCTTCTTCCATCAACTTTTGTTTTATCTACTTTGGGGATTCTTCTGCTCCGGCCAGCTCTGATCTTCACGCTTTCTCTTCTTAAATGTTTTCTTAGGCTTGACATTTCTTGCCTTCTGCCCAGCTACCTGATTACTGCATTTTATCTCCCACTGATATTTTTCTTTTTTAAAGTTTAAATTTATTTTAAACTCAAATGCAAAATATTAAAAGAAAAAAACATTGCTGTGTACCCAGCAGAATGTACAAGAAGATTCAATTCATTATTTTCAAAGCTGTCTGTTCTTTCTTTGTTTCCTTGTATGTTTTCTTTTATCTTCTACTGTGCACTTTTTACTTTATTTTTTCCTCTCCTCCTGCCAAAAGCAACAAGGATAGATAGAAATATACATAGATATCCACACATATACACTCAAACACATGTATGTAGGATCATATTATGCTTTATTTCCACTTGTCATCTCTGAAGGTGGATAGCATCTTACTTCATAAGGTCAAGGCTTTCCATATGTTTCTAAATCCATCAGCTCATCATTTCCTACACCACAACCACATTCTGACCCAGTCACATTCTATCTGGGAGATTGTCTATGAGAGTTTTTTCCCAATTTTCTTTTTTCCCTCTATTCTTGGCTACATGGGTGTTATTTGTACAGAAAATTTTTAATTTAAAATAATCAAAATCATCCATTTTACCTTTCATTTATAATTTTATACTGCTTATGATAACATGTTGTAATATGTATTATGGATTTCCTTATAATATGATTTAAGGTTTGATATTACTGAGTTTACCTCATTCCTATTTTCCTCACTATCCTTCTCTCTCTATTACTCTACCTCCTCACTCCTCTACTTTACTTCTACCCAATAACTTGTCCTCCTATTCTTTAACCTACTAGCCATCCAAGAATTCTTCCCTTATCTTCTCCTTCCACTCTATCCCCTTACCCTCTTATTTATTCCTGAATTTAGAAGATTTATATAAGCATCTAAATATATATGTTGTTACCTGTTTAACCCATTTTCATTAATCTAGACACCCTTCTATATCCCCTCTTATCCTATTCCCTATCCTTCCCTCATCCTATCCCTCCTTCATCTCCCCTTACCTTATTTTTTTCTGAATACTTTTATACCACTATATATATATATATATATATATGTATGTATTTGTGTGTGTGTGTGTGTGTGTGTGTGCGCGCGTATACACACACACACTCACAAGTCTGTATGTATTGTTTCCTCTGTAGCCCATTCCCAATGAGAGTAGGACTCCAGAATTACTCACCTCCTCCCCTATCTAATTCTTCTGTAGCAGTTCTTCCTCTCCCACTTCATTTGTATGAACTACTTTTTACTTTTTCCTACATTATTTTGCTTTTTAGATTCACATCAACCTCAGCTCTACCACACTTTTTCTTTCAAATTACCCTATTACTGACAATTTTAGACATACAGTTTACATTTCCACATATAAAACTAAAGAATTTGTCCTGAGTCCCTTGTAATTAGTCTTTGATGTTTACCTTGTTGTTTCTCCTTAGTTGTTGAGGTTGACCATGACATCAGGAAGATGACAGGAGTGAATTGGATTTAAGTGAGGGAGGGCTATGAAAGGTCACTAGCCTCACAGAGCAATGTGGGTTTGGTGGCAAGATATAGATCAGACTCACTGAACTCACTGAAGATGGCTACACATGGGGAGACCTTGGCCTTTTTAAGCTAAGGTCTTTCTAAGTTCTCACTTTGACTGAGGTAAAGTCCCTTCAGTGATTAAGGCTTGTTAAGAAGTGAGCCAACAAACAGCTCACTTTTATCTAAAAAAAAAAAAATCAATCTGAGAGGGGAAGACCCTCAGGGTTTCAGACCAAAATAGAAACAATTACTATTTACATTTACTCTGAGCCACCAGGGCCCAAACAGTGACTGCTAAATGGTATTTGGGCTGAGACCTACTGTTGGACAATCAATAAAAGCCAGAGTGAATTGAGTTTAAGGCATGGTCTTTAAGAAAGAAATCTAACCAGGAAACCCCAAGATATCCTGGTAGGTTTCCAGCCTTCAAAATTTACATTCCTTTGAGCAGAATACCTGCAAGGAAGGACATGATACTGTAATGGCAATTAAGTTGTGACTTTCTTACTGGTTTAGAATGATAAATTAATTAAGTCTCTCTTTGGTTGAGTCTTACTAGGTGGTAAACCCCAGGCCCACACCCTTCTATTACTAGGTACAAAACCCCAGGCCCAAAGCCGTATCTACTAGGCACTAAGCCTATGTGGGCACGATGCCTTCAGGGCCCTAAGGGGAGTTGCTATGACCAGAGCCAATAGTATGCGCCTAAGTTCTGGTCCCTCAGATGACATTTGATGATGTTCGAAGACTATAAAAAAAGACAATAGAGCTATTTGCTAGAGGCTCTCACTCCTGGAGGAGTGTTGGCATGGGAATCCGTGCAGCCACTGTAAGAATCTCTCAGCTCACCCAGATGTTGATGGTTTCTTGGTAACTATGAATTGTATTTGGTCAGTTTATAATGTATGTTTGTAATTTGTTTGTATTTGCTCTGAAGTTCAGGGTGCTGGCTTTTTTCCCTGAACTAAGTGAGTTTATACATATATGTTGGATTAAAGTAAAATTGTTAATCCCTTAACATTGCCTTCCTTAGTAAAGCAGATCAAAAGAACCTAAGCTGGCAGCATTCTTGTTGTTGAGCTTGTGTTGGTCTTTCACCCCCACAACATCTGCTAGCCAAATTGTTGCAACAGATACCCCATGTAGATGGGGGAGAGGAAGGAGGGAAGGGAAGGAAAGGGGAGAGGAGAGGAGTTTTTCTTGATTTGTTCTTACTTTAAAAAAAATTCTCAATCTCTCCTATTTGATTTTTTAAGTTTTTTTGAGTTCTTTAATGAATTCTTTTGGGGCAGGTAACCATTTAACATTACTCTTTGGGCTGTGGTGGGGCTCTTTTTTAATTTTAGTATCTTCTGAAGATGAACCCTGGTCTTCTCTATTCTTATAGTACCAACCTATGTTTAGGTTCTTTCTCCTTTGCTGGCTCATTTTTTTTTTAAATTTTTAGTAGCTTGTTATTACAATCACCTCTAATCCTGTGGTGTGGGGGATGGTGTCTCTGGCCTCAGCCCCTCTTATTGGTATTTTCTGAGCTTTGTTCTGGGCCCAACCTCTGCACTCCTTTTCCCCTCCGAGCCACAGCTACCTCCTCCACCCCTTCTGGAAATGCTTTTGTACCCTTCAATGGCTATGACCTTCAGTTCTCCTCTCTATCTGGCCTGGAACCAAGAGCAAAAGCTCAGGTCTCCTGTAGGTGTCCAGATCAAGCAGCATCCCCATCCCACTGCTTCTGCACTCACCAGACGTGTGCTTGTTCCTCCTTGCCCAGGATGGCATCTTGGCAGCTTCTGGGCCTGGAGTCTCTTGTCAGCAGAAGCTCTCTTAATCTTCCTCCTGTCAGACACCCAATTCCCAACACTGTCCAAGAGGTGAAAAGTCCTGTGGTTGAGGTCAAGACTACCTCCCAACCCAGGTGTCCCCAGGGCTTACCACTTGATATTTTAGAGGAGCTAGCCTGAAGGTGTTTACACTTCACTCAGGCTAAACCACTATCCTGGTCAAAATCCTTTGGATTCTCTGGTTGTCCTAGGAAGACTGCTGTTCTGCCCCAACTATTTATTTTTGCTGGTTTACATTAACTCTGGGTCATTATTTTGTCTTGTCTGTGGAGAAAATCTGGAGAGGTTGGAATTTTCTGACCTACTCCCCCACATTCCCAGAATCCTCCCCTCACACTGATATTTTTCATACATAGTATTTATTCTAGCTTGTCAAAAGGATGCCTACAAATAGCTTTGGCCCAAGTTTCACCTTACTACTACCATTTCAGTTCCCGTTATGCTTTACAGAAGTTCTGACACTTATTCAATCCCAACTGTAAATCTTTGCCATTATCTCCATTTTTCATTTCCTCTGATTTTTTCTAGTTCTTTTTGAATATCAATGGTTTATATCAAAAAGTAGCTATTCTGTGCCTTCTACAATAATCACTATTTTCAATGAAATTAAGCCTTTCTAAAAAATAGAGATTGATTTACTGACATGATGAGCATATCTTATAGAAGCAAATGCAGCATGATGAAAGGCCAAACACTTGGTGGAAATGGCCATCAGGAGACAGAAATAGAATTAGTGAATATATTTTTTTTTAAATCTGTATAATCAGATAATCAGTACCTTCATCATATGAACTGAATATAAATGCCATATCAACGTATTATATTAACATTAAGGTTTTGCTGTTTAAATGTGATGTTTCCATGACTGTTCTTGTTTGATAATATCAGCAATTATAAGACAATATCAGCAATTATATGCTATTTGAAGGAACTCAGCAAGGTCACAACTGTCCAAATTTGTCATCCCCATGATGCAAGAAAAGGAGTTAACATAAATGGTATTTGAGCTTAGTAAAAAGTACAATAGCACAACTTATGCTGATGTGAAATATCATCTGGAAATAAGTTCATTGGGAACTAATATAGCTCTCTTTTTTCAAACAATCCCTGCCTATAAAACCTTATAATATTTCACATAGGCTTAGAGACCAGAGGAAATAATCCTTTTGGAAAATGGAGGACACTGTCTTAGATCTTCAATATACAAAAATACAATAATACAAAAAGTTAACTTCCACCCTAGAAATAAACCAGCAGCTAAAGAAACACATCATGGGATGGAATCATTCCAGTTTTTTATTGGCTCATTCTTCCTTACTTTGCAGTGATACAAACCATCAATTAAGTGCATTGATTAGCTAGTTTATTTCACTTGTCATATTGTGCTCCTACAGTGAAGAGTAAAAAAGATATGTATAGAAGGGTTGGAAATTTAATACCTACTGAGAGGAAGCCAAGAGGGGAACACAATTTACCTCTATGTTGATTCAAATGATGTAATTTTATACTGATATACTATAAGGTCTAAAAAATCCCTAATATTTCCTCTTTATCTACTCTCCCCTCTCCATGGTAAACTGTCCAATTAGAGTATCATTCACACAGTTGTAAAATAATATACTATACTTTTCACAGGCTCTGATGATTAGAACTTCAATAAGCTGGAAAACAGCAACATGGATTCAAGTAATGCATGGATTGTGAAGGACAGGCTGCATAAACAAACACTTGATGGAAATTGAGGCTACAGCTTTGTTTGCTTCTAATATCAAGTGAATATAAATAATAGCTTCATTTGTTGAACTATAATTCTACTTGGTATATATTTTTTTTTCTTGAAAGGGGCCATCGATTTTCCACAAATAAGAAATTGCAACATGTTTTGGGCACATGCATCTAAATTTAATTGAGTTTTTGATAAATATTATTTATTTATTCTTCATTCCAGGGGATGCACTTCATAAATGAGAGAAGCAGCTAATGAGACATACAATGACATTGTCAGATATGCCCAAATGTAGATGATAAATGGCTATCAATCTTTAGTACATCAAATAAGGCCAGACATGGATTAAAAATCTATGAATCCCTGGATTACATAATTAACTTCATGGAGGGATTTATGCCTGCCTCTTACACTTAAAACCTTTCCACCAAACATTTTGGACATTCCCTTATGTCTATATTTTTCTGTCAGTGTTTGTTTTTGCTTGAGAAGATAGGTTATCACTGCTCTGATTAGAGTGCTTTACTATTCTTATACTGGGGCATGGGCCTCCACAATAGCCATCTCCTCACAAATTTCCATGCCCAGGGGCTCCCTTTTTCTCCTTTCCTCCTACACTTTTCTTTTAAGCAACCTATATGAGTTGTCTTCCCATGTTATAATTTCAGCTGCTTGATGGTGAACTGAACTCCAACAATATAGGTTGTACTTGCTTTTATTTGTATCCCCAGGACTTAGCATACTGCCTATCATGATAGTAAACACTTAATAAAAGATTCATCTATCTATCTGTCTGCCTACCTGTCTGTTTGCCTAATCATAGGATATAACATAATTACATAAAGTCAAAATATTTCATAAGAAAATAAACCAATCTGCATATGAACATAGATATTATTTAAGTAGGCTTTACATTTTGCTTTGATGATCATTTCATTACGAAAAATGTGGATGAAATTATAATAGGAATAG
>JAQQSZ010012789.1:0-11919 GCA_028646595.1 Phalanger gymnotis | reverse complement strand
AGCTGTAGCTAAGGAGCCTTCCAGCTTGTAAACCTGGATGCTGAGACTTTGTTGAACTCTGGTAACTATGTATTGGTATTTGAATCAGACAAAGTCTGTCTGTTGATGTTTGTAATTTGCTTGTATTTTGCTCTGAAGTTCAGGGTGCTGGCTTTTTCCCCTGAACTAAGTGAATGATATTTGTATGCTGAATTAAAGTAATCTTGCCAGCCCCTTCACCTTGCTCTCCTTATTAAGGCAGATCAAAAGAACCTGTGCTGTCCGGCAGCTTTCTGGGTGCTGGCTGTGGGTGGATCTTTCCCCCACCACAGAATGCTAGCCGTATTGTGGAAAAGAGAGAGAGAGAGAGAGAGAGAGAGAGAGAGAGAGAGAGAGAGAGAGAGAGAGAGAGAGAGATTGAGAGTCCAACAAGTCTCCAAAAGAAAGAAATGGGAACATCTGCCTAGATCCCAAGGACAAGACATCAGTTTGACCAGTGTGATTCAGAATATTTCCATCTCTAATGGGCATTTGAATCCTAAAAACTAGGAACCTCAAACTAGCCAACAATTACTTTTCTTGTTATAACCACTAAGAAGGGCTTTTTCACCATGACTTGGCTGCCAACCACCATGCAGCTGGATGAGTTGATGGCAGCCTGCCAGATACCGGACTACCTGTGGACCAAACTATAACTAAGACTGATTGACTAGGCTTTTGCTCCAGACCCCAACGTTTAGAAGGCAATGAATTTAATGGGTGGTGAGACCATTTGCAGTCCTCAGTTTATCTTCCATTTAGACCACATGTATCTTGTGTGGACAGTTATTTGTGAGTTGTGTCTCCCAGTAGCTCCTTGAGGGCAGGGGATAGGGACTGTGTTTTTGTCTCTCTTTGTATTCCCAGCACTTAGTACAGTGTCTGACACATTGTAGGTACTTAATAAATGCTTATTGGCTGATTAGCTTCAGTAATAAACAATGAACCCAGCAACTGTAGCAAAAATTGGTTAGGATAGCAAGATACCAGATGGCAGCTGGAGCAAATTCTTCTCCCTGCCCTAGCATGGCCCCTCAGCAGGGGCATCTCTTCTGAGTTCTGGGGTGTCTCTCCCCAATCCCACTCCTCCACTAAGGGGGATTCTCTGCCATTTGCTTCAAATGCAAAAACTCCTAGTTGCAGCTTTGATCCTGTACACCAGGGCAGTCCAAGCATAGGTTTTTATTGAAACAATTGACAACATATTTTGCTTTGCCATTTTAGTGAGAGCTCTGCAGTAGCTCAGCTTCATTTACTAAAGCATTTATGTAAATTTCTATGATTGTATGTGGGCAGCATAAATTGCATTGTGGGCCACGGGCGGCATTTTGGACAGCCCTGCTGTGTACCATTAGTGCCATATCTGAAGGCTCGAAAACTACCTGTCACATGAAGCTTTTTCTGCTCCCCAACTGTTAATGCCTTTAGCCCACCCCCCAAAACCCCAAATCTTCTATTCACTTTGTGTATATTTCATATGAAAATTGTGTTTACGTAGTAAACCCTCAGGTGTGTATGTTTATGTTGTCTGCCATGATGGAACGGAAACTCCTTGAGGGCAAAGATTGTTACATTATTGTTACATTGTTGCTTTTGTTTCCCTAGCACCAGAGACAGTGACTGGTACTTCGTATCTATGTTATATATGCCGCATTTATACACACTGATGTGGACAGACACGTTGCCCCTCCTGATACAACGTAAGCACCTTGAGGGCAGGGACTGTTACATTATTGTTACATTGTTGCTTTTGTTTCTGAGCACCAGAGACAGTGACTGGTACTTTGTATCTATCTTATATATGCCACATTTATACACACTGATGTGGACAGACATGTCGCCCCTCCTGATACAATGTAAGTGCCTTGAGGGCAGAGACTGTTTGATTTGGATCCTCAGTGCCTAGAATAATGCCTGCCAAAGAGTTTCAATAAATGTTTGTCTATTCCTAGAGGACAAAGGAAGAATGGGCCCTGCAGAGCTGGAGAACCTAGAGTTGACCTCGAGGTCATCAGTCAAGAGACATGATACATCACATTCTTGTTACTGTTCGGTCATTTTTTCCCAGTCATGGTCTATTCTTTGTGACCCCATTTGGGGTTTTCTTTGCAAAGACACTGAAGTGGTTTGCCATTTCCTTCTCCAGATAATTTTACAGATGAGGAAATTGAGGCAAACAAGGTTAAATGACTTGCCTAGAGTCACACAGCTAGTAAGTATCCGAGGCCAGATTTGAATTCAAGAAGATGAGTCTTCCTAACTCTAGGCCTGGCACTCTATGCACTATAGCACCACCTAGTTGCTCCTGATACATCACATTACTGAAGCCATAGGAGGTACAGGGGAGTGGGGAAATGTAGAAATGTAGGAAGGTGTCTTGGGGATAGCTGGTTTTACGGAGTAAGAGAAGAACTATGTGGGAATGTCACTGAATGAAAACAGGTACATTTGGAGGGCTGTAGGGGGAGTATGAGTGAGGAGAGAGAATTTCCTAGCCCAAAATATGTAGAATGAATTCCCTTGTGGACACCATTCTTTTGGGGTCACCATTCCCATTACCCTTGGAATCTCTCTTTCAAAGCTACTGACTTCAGAACAGAAAGGAAGGTCATGGGGACATGGGATATACATACAGCTAAGACGGTCATCACCACGTTGACTGCTCCTGTCCCCGCTGTGACATACTGGATATTGTGTTCAACCACTCCTGCTGTCCTGTAAATCTGGGTTGCATAGTAGTAGACCTAGAAAGCATGCCCCAGGTAATATTAGAGGGGGCCAGAGCAAGAGTCATCAGAAGAGGGGGTGACATGGCTGGCAACCAAGGCAGTCAGATTTGTCCTGACACCGAGCCCCTAATTTTTTTGGGAGATGTCTGAAAGAACAGGTCAACTCTTATCCTCATGGGCAGGTCTATAGGACTTTAAACTTAGCTTTTCTCCTAGGCCTTGAGATTCTCCCACACATTACTTCAAGCACTGCATTGATCCCTAATTCTCTCTTGAGTGGGCCTTAAGATTCTTCTACATGTTGTCCTGAACACAGAATTGAACCCCCCCCCCAATTCTCTCCTAGGCTTCAAGATTTCCCCAAACATTGATTGCTTCAAAGTCTACATTGATTGCTGATTCCCTTCTCGATCTTAAGATTTTTCCACACATAGATTCATAAGAATAGGTATATTAATGCATTGTTGGTGGAATTGTGAACTTGCCCAACTATTCTGGAAAACAATATGGAACTATGCCCAAAGGGCTATGAAACTCTGTGTGCCCTTTGATCCAGCAATACCACTACTAGAGCTGTATCCCAAAGAGATCAAAGAAAAAGGAAAGGGACCTATATGTACAAAAACATTTATAGCAGTTATTTTTGTGGTGTCAAAGAACTGGAAACTGAGAGGATGCTCATCAATTAGGGAATGACTGAACAAGTTATGGTATATGACTGTGATGGAATACTATTGTGCTATAAGAAATGATGAAGGAGATGGTTTCAGAAAAACCTGGGAAGACTTAGATGAACTGATGCAAAGTGAAATGAGCAGAACTAGGAGAACCTTGTATACAGGAAGAACAGTATTATAAGGATGATCAACTGTGAAAGACTTGGTATCTGATCAATACAGTAATTTGCCACAACTCCAAAGGACTCCTTACATACTTCCAGATAGATGGTTTCAGGGTGCAGTTTGCAATACTTTTTTCCTTTCTGTCTTTTTTGGAACTCAGCTAATGTGGAAATACATTTTACATGAGTCCATATGTATAAAGAGTATCATATTTCTTGCCTTCTCAACAGGTGGGGAAGGGGTAGAGGGAGGGAAAGAATTTGTGAGTGAAAATAAAAACTATATATATAAAAAGATTTTCCCACATATTGATTTATATATAGAACCGATTCCTAATTCCCTCTAGGGCCTCAGGATTCTCTCTTTAACTGCTTTACCCACCGCATTGACTCCTGAAAACTGCTGGCCAGCCATTAAGACAATGATGGAAATGAGCTGCCATCTGAGGGACTTTGTGCTGAAGATTTTCACCACAGACATTATATCAGCAGCCTTCTCGATCTCATGCTCCATACGGATCTCCTCCACCTCATCTTCAATATTCTCAGAGTTTCTCAGTGTCTTTAAAGCTGAATGTGAGTACAGGAAAGCAATTAGGATTATGCAAATCAAATGACTAAAAAGTCCATACCCTTTCACCCAGGAATTCTGTTGCTAGGCATATTTCCCAACAAAGTGATTGATGAAAAGACAGGCCTCATACGTAACAAAATATTGATAGCAGCATTTTAAAACTGGAAGCGAAATAGGTGCTATCACATAGGGATGGCCAAATGCATCGTGGTCCATGGATATAATGCAATATTACTGTAGTGTAAGAAAAGAGATGAATACAGAAAAGCATGGATAGAGCTACATGAACTGATGCAGACCAACATCAGCAGAGCCAAGGAAACAATGTGCACAACTACAGAAATGTAAATGGAAAGAGAAGATGAATCTTGCAAAATTACAAAGAACTGGCTTGATGACACAATGGAGGAAACCTCCCCCCAGTGCACTGGAGAAGTGGGAGTTCTGCAAGTGAGGATAGAAGGAGCATAATGGGAAAGGAGTGTTGAATATTACATTTATTTTCAGACTTTTTTGATATATTAACCAATTTTGCAGTTTCCTTCCTCCCTCCCTCACTCTCTCCCTCCTTCCTTCCTTATTTTCTTCCTCCCTCCCTCCCTCTGTCCCTTCCTTCCTTCCTTCCTTCCTTCCTTCCTTCCTTCCTTCCTTCCTCCCCACCCCCATCTCCTTTTAAAATTTCTGTTATATGGAATGGCCATCTGAGAGAGGCCAAAACAGGGTTATAAGGGGGAATGAGTCCAATTTGAAAACTATCAATTAATTTCTTTAAAAAGTTGAATGAGAGGAGAAAGCTTGGGGATAGTTCTAATCCCTTAGGGCTGGCCAAACCCATAGCTAACATTAGGGATATCTCCAGGCCCCTACTCCTCCCCTTTTGTCATGATGAAGATGAAATAATGAGAGTAGCTCATTTGTATGGGGCTCCCAGGTGTGCAAAGTGCTTTACTTACTTATGTCACTTCCTGGTGTTGACCTTACCATTTGACCCAAACCCCAAAAGGCCTGCCATCCTCACTGCTACTGAACCCTGAGAGCCACAAGGCCTTCCCTTCAGCCCTATAACTGACCCTCCTACTAAGAAGGTGAGCCTCTTGAAAGCAGGGACTATCGCTCTCTTCTCTCTGTAGCTCCCTTGCTTAGCACAGTTCTTGGCATAGTCTGAGCACTTAATAGATGATTTTTCATTCATTTGCCCTTCACAACAACCCTGATAGGTAGGTGTTGTGATCATTCTCAGGGGAAATTGAGGCAGAGTGGTTAAGTGACTTGCCCTGGGTAGGCAGTTTCAGAAGTGGGATTTTACCTCAGTTCTTCTTGATTGCAAGACAAGCAAATCTATCCATGGCACCAAGCTACACTGTCTCAGGTCACCTTCTGTCTACGTGATCAATCTCTTCCCCAAACAGAAATCATATCATAAATTAGAGATTTTGACCTAAGAAGGGCTGCAGAGGTCACTTTGTCCAACTCCCTCATTTGAAAGGTGAGAAAATTGAGGCACAGACTGGTTAAATGACTTGCCCAGGGACACAGATCTAGAAAGTATCTGAGGCAGGATTTGAATTCAGTTTTTCCTGGCTTAAAGTTCTATACTCCATCCAGTATGCCAAGCTGTCCCATGCCCTGTGCCCTTCTGGATAACTTCTTCCCTAAAGAGAAACTAAGTGGAGCTCAGAAGTCCATGATTCAGATGTGAATGCTGAGTGCTCTTTCTAATAGTCTATCACAGTGAACAGCCAGGGCACCCAAATAATCCTGGAACCCATAGAGTCCCTCCTTCTCCCATAGACCAGAGCACAATCACTGAAACCAAACTCACACCAAAATATACCTGAGACCTTCAACCAGACCTGCTCTACCCCTCACAACTATGTCCTTTCAATTTTCTGAAAACCAATCCCAACCCTGAGGGTGAAAGCTGGAAGGAACCTCAGAATCCAATCCTCCTTAGCCCTAAAGCATTCTGCCCTCCTGCCATATATCTCAGGGAAGCCAAACCTTTTCGGGCTCCTTCTTCCTCTCCCATCTGAATCAGGATATACCGAGGACTCTCCGGGAAGAAGGGCAGCAAGATCACTTGCAGGGATGCAGGGATTGCCGTCAGGGCAAGGAGAATGGGCCATCCTATAAGGAATCACAGGAGCATAGTCAAGAGCTGGAAGGGACTCCAGAGGCCAGCAAGACCAATTGCCTCATTTTACAAGGAAGGAACTCAAGCCCAAAGAGGGCAAGTGATTTGTCCAACCTCACACAGGTATAGTCAATCCTCAACATTTGGCCTTTAATGATTTTTTTTCATCAATTTTTTATAAAACTCGGAGTTCCAAATTTTCTCCCTCCTTCCCCCCACTCTCCAAGATGGTAAACAATTCTATAGAGTTTATATATGTGCAATCATGTCAAGCATATTTCCATATTAATCATGTTGTGAAAGAAGAAATAGAACGAAAAGAAAAAAAACAAAAAATAAAGTGAAAATAGTATGCTTTGATCTGCATTCAGATTCTATCAGTTCTTGATGAAGATAGCATTTTCTATCATGAGTCCGTTGTAATTGTCTTGATCAGAGGAGCTAAGTCATTCATAGTTGTATTGCTGAGAAGAGTTAAGTCAATCACAGTTGATCACTGCACAATGTTACTGTTATGGTATGCAATATTTTCCTGGTTCTGCTCATTTCACTTTGCATCATTTCATACAAATCTTTCCAGGTTTTTCTGAAATCTACCTGCTCATCATTTCTTACAGCACAATAGTATTCCATTACATTCATATACCCTAGTCAGTGATTCCCCAACTAATAGACATCCCCTTGATTTCCAATTCTTTGCCATCACAAAAAGAGCTGCTATAAATATTTTTGTACATGTAGGTGTTTCCCCCTTTTTAATGATCTCTTTAGGATACAGACCTAATAGTGGTATTGCTAGATCAGAGGGTATGTACAGTTTGATTGCCCTTCAGGCATAATTCCAAATTGCTCTCCAGGATGGTTGTATCAATTCACAACACCACCAACAATGCACCAGTGTCCCAATTTCCCAACATCTTCTCCAACATTTATCATTTTCCTTTTCTGTCACATTAGCCAATCTGATAGGTGTGAGGCGGTACCTCAAAGTTGTTTCAATTCACATTTCTCAGAGCATGTTTTCTTATGGCTAGAGATAGCGTTGATTTCTTTAGCTGAAAACTGCCTGTTCATATCTTTTGACCATTTATTTTGACTGTTAATTGGGAATGACTTGTGTTTTTATAAATTTGACTCGTTTCTCTATATTTTTGAGAAATGAGGCCTTAATCAAAGATACTGGCTATAGAAATTGTTTCCCTGCTTTTTGATTTTCTTCTAGTCTTGGTTGCATTGGTTTTATTTGTGCAAATGCTTTTTAATTTAATATAATCAAAATTATCCATTTTATATTTCATAATGCTCTCTATCCCTTGTTTGGTCATAAAATCTTCCCTACTCCATAGATCTGACAGGTAAACTATTCCTGGTTCTCCTAATTTGCTTATGGTTTTACCCCTTATGTCTAAATCATGGGCCCATTTTACCTCATCTTTGTAAGATTTTGGTCTATACCTAGTTTCTGCCATGCTGTTTTCCAGATATCCTTAAAGTTTTTGTCAAATAGTGAGTACTTACCCCAGAAGCTGGGGTCTTCAGGTTTATCAAACAGAAAATTACTATGGTCATTTACTACTGTTTCTTGTGCAACTATCTATTTCACTGATCTACCACTCTATTTCTCAGCTAGTACCAAATAATTTTGATGATTGTCACTTTAAAATGTAGTTTTAGATCTGGTATAGATAAGCCATCTTCTTTTGCATTTTTTTTCATTAATTCCTTTAATATACTTGACCTTTTGTTCTTCCAGATGAATTTTGTATTATTCTTTTTAGCTCTATAAAATACTTTTTTGGTACTTTGATTGGTATGGCACTGAATATGTAAATTAATTTTGGTAGAATTGTCATTTTTATCATATTGGGTTGGCCTACCCATGAGCAATTGCTATTTTTCCAGTTGTTTAGATTTTACTTTATTTGTGTGCAAAGTGTTTTGTAATTGTGTTCATATAATTCCTGGGTTTGTCTTGGCAGATAGACTCCCAAGTATTTTATATTGTCTACAGTTATTTTAACCAGAATTTGTCTGTCTATCCCTTGTTGATGGGCTTTGTCAGTAATATATCGAAATGCTGCTGATTTAGGTAGGTTAATTTTATATCCTGCAACTTTGCTAACATTGTTATTTATTTCAACTACCTTTTCAGTTGATTCTTTAGGATTCTCTAAGTATACCATTGTTTCAACAATCCAGCTAGCAGCTGCTGTGGGGGTGAAAAACCAACAACAACCAGCTCACAGAATACTGCAAGCCCAGGCTCTTTTGATCTGCTTTACTAAGGAAAGCAACATTAAGGGGTTAACAATCTCAATTTAATGGAATATACAAATATCATTCACTTAGTTCAGGGGGAAAAGCCAGCACCCTGAACTTCAGAGCAAACATAAACAAATTACAAACATCAACAGACAGACCTTGTCTGATTCAAATCTCAATACATAGTTACCAGAGTTTAACAAAGTCCGCACATCCGGTTTACAAGCTGGAGGGCTCTTAGCTACAGCTACCCAGAGTCTCCACATCAACACGCCACCAAGAGTGAGAGCCCTAAGCAAATAGCTCTGTCTTCTCTTTTTATGCACTCTTTAGCAGTCATCAAATGTTACCGGAGTGACCAGAACTTAAGCTCTTACTATTGGCTTTGGAGTTAGCACCTCCCCCTAAGACTTTGAAGGCTTTGTGCCCACATTGACTTAGCACCTAATAGCTAGGGGTTTGGGGCCTACTTGGGAGTAAAGATATAATCAGATCTCCCTTCATGGGCCCCACCTGGAGCCTCACCTTAGTTACCTGATTTAATCAAGGAGATAAAGGCCAAAACTCTTCAAGGGCACTTGGTTGACTAAGTGCTAAGAGACCAACTTTATTGCCAATTCTAAGTATACCATCATATCATCTGTAGTTTTGTTTCCTCATTGCTTATTCTAATTCCTTCAATTTCTTTTTCTTTTCTTATTGCTAAAGCTAACATTTCTAGTACAATATTGAATAATAATGGTGATAATGGGCATCCTTGCATCACCTCTGACCTTAATGGGAAGGCATCTAGCTTATCCTCATTACAGATAATGCTTGCTGATGGTTTTAAATAGATAGTACTTAACATTTTAAGGAAAGCTCCATTTATTCCTATGCTTTCTAGTGAGTGTTTTTTAAGAGGAATGGGTGCTATGTTTTGTCAAAAAGCTTTTTCTGCATCTGTTGAGATAATCACATGATTGATGTTGGTTTTGTTATTGATATGGTGAAACAGTAAGGCAATAATGACAATGTAGATGATAATTGTCAAAATGCCTATGTAGTTCTGTATCGCAAAGTATATGAGACTCTCCACATAGAAGGTAGAAGAAGCAAACCATTTGTTCAGACACCAGAGAACCATGCCCCACAAGCCGTTTATCTAGTCTACCACAACAGTAAAACATTCCACACACAATATCACAACCTGGAAACTCGCCATCCCAAAACCTCTCTGACCCCCTGCTGGGGTCCTCTCCAAAACAAACTCACAGTACAGCTGAGTCAGCCTGTTCAGTTCTAACAATCACAAGGGCAGCCACTAGCAGCCACCAGCAGCCATATTATCTCTCTCTCTCTCTCTCTCTCTCTCTCTCTCTCTCTCTCTCTCCCTCTCAGCATTTCTGTGTCATAATATCTTTTTCCTGTCAGGAAGCTCCTCCTACCATGTAACTTAGGCTTCTTGTGACGTAAGCAGGTCATATAGCCTATTAATGGGTGGAAAAGATCCTCAAATCAAAATTGTTAATACACATGGTCAATTATGCTGATAGTTTTCCTAATGATGAACCAGTTATACATGCCTGCCATAAATCCTACTTGGTCATAGTGTATGATCTTTATATTTCTGTAATCTCCTTGCTAATATTTTATTTAAATTTTTTTACATCAATATTCATTAGGGAAATTGGTCTATAATTTTCTTACTCTGTTTTGGTTCTTCCTACTTTCGGTATCAGCACTCTATTTGTGTCATAAAAGGAATGTGGTAGGATTCCTTCTTGGCCTATCTTTCCAAATAGTTTATATAGTACTGGAATTAATTATTCTTTAAATGTTTGATAGGATTCACTTGCAAATCCATCTGGCCCTGGGGATTTTTTCCTTAGGGAATTTGTGTATGGTTTCTTCAATTTCTTTTTCTAAAATGGGGTTATTTAAGTATTCTATTTCCTCTTCTGTTAATCTGCGCAATTTACAATTTTTGTAAATATTCATCTATTTCACTTAGACTGTCACATTCATTTGTATACAGTTGGGTAAAACAACTCCTAATAAGTGCTATGATTTCCTCTTCATTCCTTCTTCATTAATTCAAGGATGAATTCACCCTTTTCATTTTTAATACTGGTAATTTGGTTTTCTTCTTTTCTTTTTAAAATCAAATTAGCCAATGGTTTATCTATTTTATTGTGTTTTCCCTCCATAAAACCAATTCTTAGTTTTACTTGTTAGTTCAATGGTTTTCTTATTTTCAATTTTATTAATCTCTCCTTTGGTTTCCGGGATTTCTAATTTGGCATTTCATTGGGGATTTTTAATTTGTTCTTTTTCTAGCTGTTTTAGTCGCGTACCCAGTTCATTGATCGGTTCTATTTTATTTATTTATTTATTTTGTGGTTTTGGTATTTGCTTGCTGTTTGGAGGGGTTGGACTTATTGGTTTTGGGATCTGGTTCTCTGGTGTCTGATAAAATGTTTTACTTCTACTTTCTATATGGAGAGTCTCTTATATTTTGTGGTATAGAATTACACAGGCATATTCACGATTATCGTCAATGTTGTGATTATTGCCTTGCTGATACACATGCACAGCTGAGAAATAGATATACACCTTTCTATATCTATTCAGTAATCACCAGAGACTTATCATATCTAACTTTTTTTGCTTATGTTTTGGTTAGATTTATTTCAGGTCTAAGATGGGTACATTAAGAGCCCCTAGTATTATAGTTTCACTCTATATTTCTCCTTGTAAACTGACAAACTTTTCCTTTATTTATAATCCATATGTGTGTGTGTTTTATATATATATATGTATATACTCATTTATAGTACATAAAAATATTGATGCTAATTATCTATGGTCACTTTAAGAATAAGTAATTTCTTTCTTTATCTCTTTTTTTCATTTTATTTTTTTATTTTTTTTAATATGTTTAGTTTTCAGCATTGATTTTCACAGGAGTTTGAACTACAAATTTTCTCCCCATTTCCACCCCCCCACTCCAAGATGGTGTACACTCTGGTTGCCCTGTTCCCCAGTCAGCCCTCCCCTCCATCACCCCACTCCCCTCCCATCCCCCCTTCCCTTCCTTTCTTGTAGGGCAAGATAAATCTCTACGCCCCATTGCCTATGCATCTTATTTTCTAGTTGCATGAAAAAAAAAAACTTTTTTACTTTTGAACATCTATTTTTTAAAACCTTGAGTTCCAAATTCTCTCCCCCTTCCCTTCCCATCCACCCTCCCTAAGAAGTCAAGTAATTCAACATGGGCCACATGCATATCATTATGTATAACCCTTCCACAATACTCATGTTGTGAAAGACTAACTATATTTTGCTTCTTCCTAACCTAACCTATTTATAGAATTTTCTC
>JAQQSZ010012788.1:0-11919 GCA_028646595.1 Phalanger gymnotis | reverse complement strand
TTTCACAACATGAGTATTGTGGATGGGTTATACATGATACGCATGTGGCCTGTGTTGAATTGCTTGACTTCTTAGGGAGGGTGGGTGAGAAGGGTAGAGGGGAGAGAATTTGGAACTCAGAGTTTTAAAAACAGATGTTCGAAAACAAAAAAAAAGTTTTTGCATGCAACTAGAAAATAAGATACACAGGCAATGGGGTGTAGAAATTTATCTTGCCCTACAAGAAAGGAAGGGAAAAGGGGATGGGAGGGGAGTGGGGTGACAGAAGGGAGGGCTGACTGGGGAACAGGACAACCAGAAAAGACACCATCTTGGAGTGGGGGGAGGGTAGAAATGAGGAGAAAATTTGTAATTCAAACTCATGTGAAAATCAATGCTGAAAACTAAATATATTAAATAAATTAAATTTTAAAAAAAAAGATCATGACTTTGAAAAAGAAGAGAGGTTGTGAGAAATGAATTGCTGGTATAGAAAGACAAGATTTGGCTTTCTGGATTAAGAGACCAGCATGATGACTCATAAAAAGGGATAGAGTGGATCTCATGAAAACTAGAAAGCATATGTACAGCAGATTTTCAGACCTGATCAAGAGGGCTTTAAACTAACATTTTAGAGGGAGAGAGGTTGAAATGGCTATGCACTATCCTTTCTATAAAACTAGATACTATAAAAGAAAATGGATACAATATTAAAAAGACAGAAAGCTCACTAGTTTACAAGACAAAATAACAGAAATAAAGATCAGGAACAACATTTAAGGTTATAGATATCTACATCCATGCATGGCAAACATATAAAATAGACAAATTCAGCACAATATATGATCTCATAAATATCACTGAGACTTGATGGGATGGATTTACAACTAGAATAGTAAAGAAAGAGTATATCTTAGTTTAAAAGAAATTGTTCTAAAGGAAGGGTTGAAAGAGTCGAACTGTATGTCACAAAGATGAGAGAGATTAAAGATAAAGAGGGACAGGTATGTAGGTAAGGATAAAATAACAGGAGTAATACGTATTGCTGGACCAAATGGAGAATAAAAAATATTTCCTATGCAAATCTCCAAAGTCAGAGAACTTTATAGTAGAGATGGAGTACCCTATTTGATAGAAATCTGCTAAAAGTTTCAATTATTGAAAAGCAGAGCAATTTATAAATTCTTGCCTTGCTGACAAATTCATTCCTCAGAAAATAGAGGAAGCATCAAGAGGGAACTGCTACTGTGAACTTAATTCTGATGTTTAAAGGAAGATCTAATTAATAAAGTGGGAATGGCAAACACCGTGAATTAAGGTGACCATGTCATCTTAGAATTCATGATAAGCAGCACTACAGAGATATGCCCTCACTAGAAAAATGGGTTTCAGGGGAAAAATGTAATGTTTTGGTATGAATTAATGGGAACATAGTTGAAATGGGATGAGAGGCTCTTCAAAATAAAATTCTGTCAAAAACCATCTGATGAATGAGAAAAGGAAGAAGCACCTAAAAATACCAATATTGTTGTACAGTAATCTGTTCAATGATCCTGAGCATAAAAAGTATACAAACTAAAATGTAAATTGCGGTACAAAATATGGACAAATATACAAGAATGGCATTCTAAAATTAATATCAGAAAGGACAAAGACCAGGGTTAATTAAGACTTGCAAAAATGCCTAAGGATAACCAAAAAAGGGTTTTTTAATGGAATGTTTTCAGTAAAAGAATAAGGAAGGGAAAAATCCATCACTTGCCACAGATGGTATAACTAAAACAGACAGAAAAGTATACACTTCTTCTACTTCAATTTTATCTGTCAATAATAGTAATCCTTCTAAACATTTATCAGGGTAGTAAGGAGAAAATTAAATCAACCATTAAATACAATCAGAAACAGTTGTGTCATGTACACTAAAAGTCTCTTACAAAATAGTCATCTCAGATCAATAGAAGATCGCTCTCCATTCAATATCATCATCCTGCAAGCTAGGTTGCTGTAGCATCCATGCCTCTTTTCTCCATGTCCTTTTTTAAAATGACTGATAATTGTTTGGAGATTAACACCCCTCAGGATGCTTTGTCATATGTGCTTTGTTGATCTTGGCTACAACCCCTTGTCCACCAGCTGTAGTGCCCCTCCCTCCTTTCTGTTGTTATGGCTGCCTCTACACCTCCTCCAACTGGGGAACTTTGATTTCACACTTCCCAGAACCAATCTGATGATATCAGATTTCTAATAATTTCTGTATTGGTTCTTCACCTGTATTATGAGGTATTTAAAGAACAATGAAATTTCCCAAAGGCAATCCAATCTCTTCTTTTCCTCCTGTGAAGTTCTGAGCACATTTGTAGTGTTTACCCAAGATATAGAGCCACATGCTGTGTGTGTTTGTATAAGTGTGTGTGTGAGCTCTACAGGTTTTTGTACCAAGTGCGTATCTTTCTGCCCCCTCAGAATTCTTTATTCATTTGCTTTTTTCCTATGTTGATAGGTAGACTAAATTCTTTTGACTAACACTGAATGCCATTTAGGAATCTTGACCATGTCCTGGGATGTCAAACAATCAGCAAAATCATTTTCAAGCAGAAGAATGTAGCAGACCTCACTATCTATCAGAAATTTCTCAGACCAGGACCCTATACTCTTCAATGACAGTAGCCACTATTTTATTGAACATAGTTCTTATTTCATGCCTTATGGGTTACTAATGATCAGTGGGTTATCAAAGAAGATTATATCTGTTGTATTTTTCAAGAAATCTTATAATTTGTTAAAATTTTAAGACATCTTTTTCATGGAAGTCACCTTTTTGGTAGAGAACCTTTAAGGCAGAATTTTGCTCTAACAAATCAAATGTTTTTTATAGTCAATAAACAAGTAAGTATAGTGAGATCTTGTATTCTGTGTCTTTTTGTCAGTTGTATGATAGCAGTGATGTGGTCTATTATAGAATATCACTTTAGAAACCCTGAGTCCTTTCTAATACCCTCATCTAAGATATGCTATATGTATGTGTAGATTTTTAACATAATATTTTCACATACATAAAAAAGTACCTACATGGATAGGTTATTGTTGATGTCCTCTTAGTTATTTAAAGTATGGCATTTTTCTTTAACTTTTAAAAAATTTTCATGTATTTCAAAAGTTTATCAATAACTGTTCTCAAAACTGTGTTTTCTTAAGCATAGACATTCATATACATTTAGTCTAGTCTAGTTCCATTTCTAACTCTAATTTTTTTCTTCAGTGTCATTTCTACTTTTTCTGACAGCACATTTGGGACTATAAGTATAGGTGTAGTGGCTCCAAAATACTTGATGCTGAAAAGTATTTGTTCAAAAACAAAAGGTTGCAAATCTTTCCCATATTTCATCTGTTGTCTTCCTTCAAGTTTCGTCATTAGATGCCTGTGAGACAACTTAACTGAATCTCTCACCAAGATTCCTTTAAACATTTTCACCACACCACTCTTCTCATTGTTCTATAAAGCAACACTGTTCATAATCTTCCACTATCCTTCTTTCTAAGATTTTACAAATGCAGTTATATTCTAAATGAGATTTGTGATGGGTGTCAGACCTTTCCACTTGTCAAGCAAATCAAATATTTCCTGACTAATGTGGTTTTAGAGTCTTTTGACCTCATTATGGAAAATGATTTGCATAGCTTAAACTTATATTTGGAATCATTTGGAATGAGTCAATGTCTTTTCCTCCATCTACTACCCAATTTGATGCATCAATAACTCATTTTAAAAGGTCAGGTTGGAGTTGTTTTAATTGCATACTAAAGATTTTTCTCATTTTTATTCTTTCTTGTTCTAGCTTTATGTTAATTTTGATCTTTGCTCTAACTCATCAGTGATCCAACTGTACATAGAAGCACATTCAGGAATGATATTCATATCAATAAGTTATTTCCTGTCTATTAAAATGTAATAAATTTTATGATACTGTTTTACACCTGGGATATTCTTCAGATTCTTTTCTCGAGGAAAATATTCATAATGTATAAAGCTTATATGTCATCTTTGGTTCATTCCTTTATCCTGACCCATAATTACCAATACTTTTTTTTGTTTTTAATCTATGCCAATTTTTGCATTGAAGTCACCAAGTATGAAAGTGTATACCAAGATAATTCTTAATTAAATAAGGAATTGACTTCTTTATTGAAAAACAAAATGGATAGTTATGTTTACGTGAAATTGAAGCGCTTTTGCATGAACAAAATATATGAAGGATAAAAAGGGAAGTTGTCAACAGGGAAGAAAATATTTCTTTCAAATATCTCTGATAATAAATGGGTACCCAATAAATTAATGAATTAAAGAATGAAAAGAACATTAAATGCTTGCTATGTGCACAGCACACAAGAAAGATAAAAAGTAAGGTAGGTCTCACAGCCAAGAATTGCTATTCCTGGTATACATGGGCGCAGAGAACTAGGCTGCCTCCACTCAGGTCTATGGAGAAATGCCAGCTGAGGTATTAGTAGTGGTTTGAACTTCCTGGAACCTCCTTCTGTCTCACTCTTAAGGTAACTTGCCCCATTAGCAGCTAAGGTAGCTTGCCTTAACTGGGAGGAGGAAGTTACAATTGGTCTGAAATCTGAGATATATAGGGAAATAACCCAAATATAAGACCAATAGCTATCCAGTCGATAAATGGTCAAGTGATATGTTCAAAGAGTTCTGAAAAGAACTGAAAATTATCAACAACTATATGAAAGATTTTTCCAAATTGTTCAAACTAGGTAACTGCGAATCAAACTATCTCTGAGGTTTTACCTCACTCCCAGCAAACTGGCAAAGATGACAAAAGATGGGAGTAATCCATGTTGGAGAGTTTGTGAAAAGACAGGTACAGTATCACACTATTAAAAGAGGTGTGAGTCAGTCCAGTAATGTTGGAAAGTTACTTGGCATTAAGTGAAACAAGTAACTATAATATACACGTCTTTTGATCCAGAGATTCAATTATGTGGCACAAATTCCAAGCAACTTGACGACACATCTCATATGCAACAGATTATTCATAGCAACATTTTCCATACCAAGAGGAAAAAACAAAGCAGATGTACATTGATTAGGGAATAACTAAACAAATTATACCACATTGGTATAATGGAATATTTTTGTGTCATGTTAAGTGATGAATATAAAAAATACAAATACTTAAGCAGTTAGGCAGTGTGGGAGATAGACTTCTAGGCCTACAGTCAGGAAAACTGGAGTTAAAATCTGGCCTCAGATACTTACTAACTGTGTGAACCTGAGAAAATTACCTAACTTCTGCTTGCCTCAGTTTCTTCAACTGCAAAATGGGGATAATAATAGCACTTACCTCACAGGGTTGTTGCGGAATTATAAGGATTGAATTGTATAATGTTTGTGAAGTTCTTAGAACAGTGCCTGGCACATAGTAGGCACTATATAAATGCTGGTTATCATCTTTGTAATCATGGAAAGACTACAAGGGGTTGGCTGGTCAAAACAGTTGTGGGATTTGTAGTCATTACAAAGAAAGAAAAGAAAGGAAATATCAGCCTTCGGATGGGAAGACAGAGGTTTTTGGTACAGGCCGTGGTGGAAACTTTGGCACTTTCAAGGAGAAAGAGAAGGGGAGATGCGAGAGGTGGCAGTTTCCCCATGGCAGCATTAGCAGCCCACAACAGCATCAGATGTTTGTCTACCACGTCCTTAGTTCCCTTCTTCCAGGCCATGAGAGATCACTTCTAAATAGATCATCTGACAAGTGTATGAATGTGTATTCGATCAGGCAAAAAACTGTTCCAGTAGCAGGAACACAGAGAAAGAAGTCAGCTAAGAAGAACGAGAGATCCTAATGATGCCCCAGCCTTACTTCTGTTTAATTGTGCGTTTTTATTCTTGAAAGAACACATGTTCCTGATACGATATTATTTCACATAAACACCCGTGGTTGACCCTGACCTTATGTTGTGTGGTTTCCCTTGAGCATAACATTTCATGTGCTATCAGACTCAGTTAATGGTTGGCTTGTTTTGCTGAACTGTTTTTAAACTTGTTTTATTTAAACATTTATTTTTTGTTGCAATGGATGAATCTCTAGGTAGAAGAAATGAAAATGAAATTAAAAAACAAGAAAGTTTTTTTAATAAAGACGTTGGACTAAAAAAATCAAGGGCCTTAAGACTAAAGTAGTAGCTATTTACTTGTCATTTTAAAAATTATTCTAGGTATCATCCTTACTCTCAACAAGAGACGGTACCCAAAATAGTTTGTGAGACTATATGCTTAAATGAAAAATCCACTGGCAAGACCAGAAAGGAATCAGATTTTTGATGCTGTCATTAATTAGGTGTGTTCCTGAGCAAATGACTTGAGCAAATCTGAACCTCGAGTTTCTTATTTAGTTACCAAAACTATTTATTATTACATGTGGGATGGAGAGAGAGTGGGAGGGGGAGGGAAGGGAGAAGGAAATAAATTGTGCCTTCTATCTGCCAGGATAAGCACTTTATAAATATTATATCATCGAATCCTTACAATAACCCTGGGAAGTAAGTGGTATTATCATCTCCATTTTACAGTTATGCAAACTGAGGCAAAGAGAAATTAAATGACTTACCCAGGGTCATGTAGCTAGTAAGTGTCTGAGGTCAAATTTGAATTCAGGTCTTCCTGACTCCAGGTCCAGCACTCTATCTACTATGCTACCTAGTTGCCTCCAATATGTAAATCAGTGGAACAGGTTAGATACATAAGATTTAGAAGCAAGCACATACAGTTATCTAGTGTTCAATAAACACAAGAATACAAATTGCTGTTCTCATAGATCTTATCATTCAACAAAAATTGCTAGGAAAACTATATAGTAATTTGGAGGCAAATAGATTATATCAGCATATTATATAATAAATGTATCCCAAATTCAAAAAATGTATAAATTATTTAAATGCACACCACGAAAACATGAGGAAAATGTCTTTCGCAATTGTAGATAGGAAAACTCTTAACCATCTGTCACCTAGAGGAAGTTATAAAATACAAAACAGATGATTATATTAAAATAAAATGCATTCAAGCAAATGTAAACATTGCTATAGGAATCTTTAAAAGTGCCTTAGACTGGGAAAAATATTTCCATTAAACATTTTTTATAAAAATCTAACTTCCAAAATATATATATGGAATTAATAAAATCTAGAAGATTAAATGCATAAGAGGTCAAAGATTATAAACAGGCAGTTTTCAAATGAAGAAACACAAACTATCAACAACCATGGGCCAAAGCATTCAAAATTGCTAGTAAAAAATGCAAATTAAAATAACTTTCAGTTATCAACCTACATCTAACCAATTTGCAAAGATGGTAAAATATTAGTGAGTGTAAGCACATGTGCTTGTGCCAACTCATATGGCTAGATGGCTCATTATATCTAGCTGGCATCAGCCATGCATTAAATTCCACCCCAAACTTAATACACCTAACTCATGTGTACATCCTTCCTCATCTTCCCTCCTGCCTTCTACTTCTTTCTCTGGGAACCATAATCAAATCAATAATATTGTTTCTGGAGAGAGCGTATCAAGCTATTCTCTTATGTCTTCATTCCTTATGCCTATGATTTACAAACCAACAAAACAAACCAACATCCCTGGCCCCTACTCTCCTATATATGTTTACTCTACATATGTTGTCTTCCCTAGTTAGAATGTAATCTCTTTGAGGGCAGGGACTATCCCACTTATGCATTTGTGTCCCTAGTGCTTGGTAAATAATAGGGATAAATAAATGCTTTTTCATTCACTCATTCCGTAAAGTTGAGGAAAATTCAATGCTATTCAGAGTGTGGAAAAGCAAGCCACACTACTTCATCCTAAGTGGAGATGTGGTTTGTTCTGATAATTCTAGAAAATACATGTATAAATTTTCAGAAAATATATTATATACACATTATTCATACCCTTTGACCCAATGATCCCACAATGAAATTATGATCTGTAGAAGTATTGGAGGAAAAAAATATGTACCTCTATAAAAATATTGATAGTGGCAGCACTTTTAATTATAATTATATATACGTAAACTTTTAATAGCAAAAAGTTTGAAATAAAGATGGTGTTCAATCCAATATAACAAGCATTCATTAAGCACCTATTTTGTTCAAGACATAATAGTAGGTAAAGGGTTGTGAGCAAGAAACAGCAAGAAGGCCACTGTTGCTGAATCAGAGTATAGGAAATAATGTGTAATAAGTATAGAGAGGCAGGTAAGATGCAGGCTGTGAAGTGTTCTGATATGAAAAAGCCAAAGAGGGGGGTTTATATTTGATCCTGAAAGTAAGAGAGAGTCATTGGAGTTTGTTGAGTAGAAGTTAGACTGGAATGAAGGGAGACTTGAGACAGGAAGACCAAGCAGAAAGTTATTTTAATCCTATAGAAATAAAGTGATCAGGACTTCTGATCACTTCTTGGTGGCAACTGCATTGAGGGAATAGACATGAAAGATGCAGTGAAGGTAATATGCACAGGAGTTGGCCACAGATTAGATATGGGGATGGGGTAGGGAGACAGTAAGGAAAAAGTGGTATTATTAAAAAGATGACTAATATTGAAGAATCAAATACAGATAGGAAAACTTGCACAAAGTAAAATAAAATGAAGACATTAGAAGCACACAACCTTCATTTTTTAATAAGTTGCAAATTATAAAAGTATCTCTACCATGTTATTAGTCATAAACAGTACTCTGTGTCAGTTTGCTTACAAGTTTTCAAGTAGTATACTTTGTAGTTTGAGTGTTCATATTTATCAGCTTTGTTAAAATTCATCAATTTCAAAGTGGAAGGAAAATAAGTCTACAAAGAAGAAGAAACTTTTAGCCTAGGCTAGGCATGTTAGCAGCTCTATTCTTATTAATCTCCATTGGCAGGAGGTGTTAAAGTTATTCTGTGGTATTTTTAGTTTTAGTAGGCTTTTCATTTTCCTTTAGTGATGGTACATAAAAGAGGATAATTAAACACAATATTGATATTGCCAACAATGTTTTTTATTAGTCAATTATATTGATGTAGCACTTGTTTGAATTACACTTAATTTTTTAAAATACTTTTATATTTACATTTAACTCATTTGATCCCCACAACATATTTGTGCTATAAGTAGTACTACATTATTCCTATTTAATAAATATGGAAAATTAAATCTAGATTCTGAAGCAATTTTCAAATGTGTATTTCAGGAGTACAATCAAAGCTGAGCCATTCATTCTTACTAGAAAACTAAGAATAAAGGCCATTTTTCCAAAACAGAATACCATACCAAAGAAGATACTGTGAAAACCCACATGTATAAAGTGACAGTTGGAAGAGGAGGAGTCTCCAAAATATGACACAAAACACCAAGTTACATCTTAAAAAAACCTATATAAAGAAAAAAAGAAGACTTTCTGTTAGCTCAATTGCATCCCATTCATTATTGGTTTTTGACCCTGTATATATTAAAATCACTATCTTTAGGCTATAAATCAAACTTGTCTCTGCTGTTGGGTACTTTCCATCAGTTCACTTATAAATTAGTCTCTTTTTAAAAAAATTACCCAATTTCTGAATGTGAGGTCTTAAACACATGCTTGAAAAACACTAAAAGTTACTGAGATGTCTGAAGTCAAGGCACATTAATAAAAAAGAATCATGGAGTCTTAGAGTTGGAAGGGAAATTGAAGGTCATCTAATTAATCTCCCAGAGGAGTAATCTACAGCATTCTTCTACTTCGTATCAAGAAGTCTACACTTAAATAATCCCAGAGATAGTTAACCTATTTCTTCACAAAGCATCCCACATATGCATATTTAGGATGTCCTAATTGTTGTTCATATTAAGTCAAAATCTGCCTCCTTATAAATTCAGTCATGCTCTCTTAAGCTAAGAAAAATAATTCCCTTTCTAGAAAACAGTTCTTCAAGTATCTTAAAATTCTTGTTTTCTTTTTTCCGTTTTCACATGCTTTTCCTAAGATTTTACTTCTCCAGGCTAAAGACCAATTACTTCTTTCAACTATTTCTCTTGTGACTGACTTTAGAGCAGTTGTCAAAGACAAATAGAAACAGAGCTACTAATCTATACAAAAGGATCCCTGTAGGCCACACTGACTTAGTTTTGAAATGTAATGTTATCTATGTATGGTTATATTTTTATTTATTTTGTTAAATATTTCCCAATCACATTTTAGTCTGGTTCAGGTAGCTGGGTGTTTACACATTCACATACACTCACACCCACATACACTCACACCAGATAAGCTCCAGTTTCTTGATGTTACTTTTCAAATGGGTTGTTCAGAATTGAGCACAATATTCCAGATATAATCAGACCATTACAGGACACAGAGGAATTATTCCTCTCTTGATATAAAAAGATTCAAAAATAAGAAGAAAACATAAAGGAATTGAAATCTTCATCCATAGAAGAAATAACTTTGGAAGGAGGAGGAGTTACAGATTAGCTACAGATTAGCAATTACAGCTAGGTCCCAGTTAGGATAAACAATAAATTCTGTGGTGCGTTGCATTATTCACATTTGCATTATTCAAAGTTTTATGCAAAATCTGATCATTAGTTCTAGCCCAATGGAAATAAGCAATGAAATCTTCTTAAAAATAAGTTTTTGTCAATTTATTAGCATAATACAATAGTAAAAGATAAGAAACCTGTATTTCTGAATCGTTTGTTATGGTAGTTAGAGAAAGAAATTTTTTAAAATAAATTTATTTTTCAATTTTAGTTTACAAAACTCAGTTCCACAAGTTTTTGGTTTCCAAATTTTCTCTCCTCCACTCCTCCCTCCAACCCCCCAAGACTGCATGCAATCCAATATACCTTCACATTGAACTTATTTACATAATAGTCCAGTTGTAATGAAGAATTATAACCAATGGAATGTATCATGAGAAAAGAGAAATGAAACCCAAAAAGAAGGAAAAAAAAGAGAGAGCAAAAAGTTTGCCTCAATCTGCATTCAGACTCCATAATTCTTTTTCTAGATGTGCATAGCTTTTTCCATCGTGAGTCTTTTGGAGCTGTCTTTGAACCTTGCATTGATGAGATGAGTCAAGTCAATCAAAGTTATTCCTTGCAGATACTGTTGTTTCTGTAATCATGTATAATGATATCCTGGTGAAAGCAAATTTTTTAAATTGCTGAATATCATACCTAAAGATAAGCCTACGCTGACCACCTGACAATGATGTGATTTTGTCATTCAAAATATATTAGCAGAGTAGACTAAACTGTCTTCTCTTTCTTTAAATGCTCATACAAATACTGGTTGGTGCAGAGAGCTTTATACCCATCTCACATTTTCATATAATGAACCAAGTGTAGATAGCACCTGAGGCATTATCTAAAATCAGTAATGCTTTAAATGATATACCAGTAGCTAGGCTAAAATAAGCGGCCTTTGAAAGCAGCTTTGGACACCCTTGCTTTCTCATGCGATGTCCAAAGAACTAGAAGCAATGGACAGTTGTAGCCTCTCAGAATGTGAGGATTTCAAGAACAATAAAAGAACATTGGTTTTAATTTAAAATCTTCTTGTGCATTATCTCCCAATAAGAGTGTTAGGTGATCCTTTGGCACTTCAAATCCAGGTTGAATTTTTGTCGTTCTTAGAAGGCGTCCTTTCCCAGAAAATGTCTGATTCATCCACATTAAAAAGTTTGTTGATCAGTGGGTCCACCTTCAATTATTTTCTTCAAAACATCAGGTTACTTAGCAGCTACATTCTCATCTATGCCTCATCCACTTCTCCAGTAATTTTAACACTATGCAAGTAAACTCAATTTTTAAAGCAGTCAACTCTGGGAGTAAAAATTTCTTCACCTTGCACTTCATTTCCATTTCCTTTCGCTTTCTTAAATAAATTGAAGCTTGTCTGAACAGGT